>JAOTAY010021626.1:0-10376 GCA_025629805.1 Erythroxylum baracoense | reverse complement strand
GAAAGTTGTAGTTTTTGGAGTCCTCTTCCAAAATATCCAAAGAAACCCCAAATTGGATGCCTATAGAAAAAGTTATGTCAATAGCCCGAAGCATGTTCATATGTAAAATTGTGGACTCACCAACGCTTTTCCTTGAGGTATTCAGGTTGAAATAGAGCATTGGACAAGTCGACAATTTTTCTGCAAGTCGACTATTAACAATCAAACCTGATAGTTGGATAAATGGACTAGTCGACTATTATCATACTAGTCGACTATTCGAAGAGCGGAGCTGAGTTGAGAAAGGGGAGTTTTGAGTGCAAGTATAGTTGTTAAATGTGTGTTATCCGAATGCGATCGCCGGGCTCCGGAAACGGGGTCCGACAAAATGTAGCCATACATCATAGATATTGATTAAGTTTTTGAATATATGTCACCTTACCTCTCGTTCCAAGCTTTTAAGTAGGCCAATAGTGATGATGTACCATAGTTCCATGCAAATACTATCCTCTCCATCCTTCCACTGTGGTTAATAACTATGACAATGAGTCTCAAATCCTAAAAATGGGCAATAAATACAATATTAAGATAGAGAGCTCTAAAGATAAATAAATGAATAAAATATAAAAAGAAAATATTAAAATGGTTAGATTAATAAAAGCAGGTTTCCTAAGATGTAGTCCTTGACAATGATGCCAAAATCTTGATTTGACTAATCCCTACCCTATAGATCTCATAGGTAACTGCACCAATTAAACTATAGTATAATGATTGTGAATATTGAGTGTAACAGCCCAGGCCACCCGCTCATAGATATTGTCCGTTTTAGGCCTTGGCCCAGCCAAGCCCTCACGATTTTGCTCTTCCTATCCAGCTAAGGCCCAAAGCGGACAATATCTATGAGCAGGTGGTCCAGGCTGTTACAAATGGTATCAGAGCTAGTACCCAAATCGATATGTTAGTAAGGACGCTGGGCCTCCAAGGGAGTGGATCTAGGCCTATGGGCCAATAAGGACGTTGGGCCTCTAAGGGAGGTGGATCCAGACCTGTGCACCAGCAAAGATGCTGGGCCTCCAAAGAGGGTGGATATAGGCCTGTGGGCTAGCGAGGACGCTGGGCCTCCAAAGGGGTGGAATGTTAGATTCCCTTATCGATTGGAGAGGGAAACGAAGTAGGCTTTATAAGGCTATGGAAACCTCCCCCTCATAGACGTATTTTCTGAAGGGATGGGAGGAGCAAAACTGTGAGCGTTTGGCTGGGCCAAGGCCAAAACGGACAATATCTATGAGCGGATAGTCCAGGCTGTTACATATGGTATCAGAGCCAGTACCCAAATCGATATGTCAACAAGGACGCTAGGCCTCTAAGGGGGTGGATCTAGGCCTGTAGGTCAATAAAGACACTGGGCCTCCAAAGGGGTGAATCCAGGCTTATGCGCTAGCAAGGACGCTGGGTCTCTAAGGGGGTGGATCCAGGCCTGTAGGCTGGCGAGGACGTTGGGCCTCTAAGGGGGTAGAATGTTAGATTCCCATATCGATTGGAGAGGGGAACGAAGTAGGTCTTATAAGGCTATGGAAACTTCTCCCTTGTAGACGCATTTTCCCAAGGGTGGGAAGAGCAAAATAGTGAGAGCTTAGCTAGGCCAAGGGCCAAAGTGGACAATATTTGTGAGCGGGTGGTCCAGGCTATTACATCGAGTGTCGATCCCACTACAAGTACTAGTAATTACCTATTTTGTATTATCAAACAGTCAAATAAGATGATAGTTTAACTAAAACTAAGCTAAAGTTTAACATAATAATAAATAAGAATGCAGATCACATTAATATTAATCAATATCAACTTACTAGTATATAGGTAATGAATCCCACCTAAGATTTCTTAAGTATTAACCTTTTCTTTTGCATTAAATTATTGACCATTGCACTATGGATATTCCTATCTTATGTTAATTTCTTTCTTAAGACTATTAACAACTAATTCTTCATTGATTAACAGAAATATCTTTCTAATTAAATTCCTTAAGATTTTGTTAATTGATTAGTGAGTTTCATTTTTAGGTTTGATCATAATCTAGAGGATTTATGTCTACCTATCTCTAAGTTTTCATATATCTCTTTCCTATAAATCTCAATCTCAATTATATGAAATCATATATTGAAATAATATCTCAGACATATTAATTAAAGAATAAAAACACATAATTGACTGGTAATGAATCAACAATCAAATTACGTTAATTTAAGAACTAAATCACAATGTTCACCTGACTTAGGGTTCATCCTCTTAGGCATTAGACAAACCTAGTTCATAAAAATAGAAAACAAAACCAAAATTTCAAAAGAGGAATCAAAAATAAAAAATCCATTATATCTCCACTTTTCTCTAATATAGTCCCCCAAAACTTTGATGGAAGAGAGCACTCTATGAGATCTCTAATCAATCTCTACTTTTCTGTTGTCCCAAGGTTTAGAACTGTGTTTAGAACTCCAATTTTAGCTCTAAAACTCTGACTTTGATTAAGCTTTATAATTTCCTTTATACTTCATAATTTTAGATTTTGGAGTAGACAGTCACTCACACAAACCGTATCCCTCAATCCCCTTTAAAAATCACGTGTTGACATATTCCAAAAATCTTACATAGGTAGTGGACACGACTGTGTACATAATTTACATAGGCATGTCAACTTTCACATAAGTTAAAAAATATGTTTAAAGTAGTACATGCTCACAGATATATACACAGTTCCTTACTTGGATATGTATACAATGTACATGAGCATGTCCTTCATTAGCGTGGGTGCATCCCTCCAAAACAACCCTAATTCTTTCATTTTTTTGTTCTAGTTTCATCCTAGTTGTTCTCCATTTGATCCATAAAGGCAATTGAGACCTAATAACATAATATAAACAAAATAATTACCAAAACTAATAAAAAATCTCAAATAATCAAACAAAATACACTAAACATGGAAGTCCTAATTACATGAGAAGTCCTATGGGGATTCAAATTCTAGGTACCATTGTCTTATTTGATTATTTCTTAGTTTAGTCTTTATTTTAGTTAATCAATTCTATTGAATTATTTTAGTTTATTATTTTAATTTTGAATTTGATTAATAACCATCACCACAATTTGTTAAATTGATCAACCCATGCTCACCAGTGCTAACTATAGCTACACTATGCACTTATGGTTAAAACAATTAAGTCAATAAGGTAGAAAGTGAATCTATAATCTCATCCATCATTCAATTAGATTGAAACATTTATCAAATAAGACATTCATCAATAGAGCAAAACATTTAGACAACTATGAAGGAAAATTGTCAAAAAATCATAATAACAAATGGTCCAATATATATTTACAAATATTATGCCTTAGATAGACAAGTCAAGAAAATAAAAATATGAAATGTAAATTAATCAAGATATATTTTGAGAAAACATATGCAAATTTAGTATTTAACACTTTCTTGCTTAACTATTAGGAAAACAAATTGGTCATACTCCCTATCATTATCAAATACATTAATATTTAGTGAAACCATCTTCTAAGTAGATGGGGTTGCCTACGTAATTATGTCATTTGGTGATAATGATTTAAGGATATATATTCCTCGTTACTTTTACACAATTCATCTTCTTATATCTAGCCTCTTTTAAGACTCTTTTTCTAACCTCCTTTTTTTTGTTTGAACCTTATCCATAATGTTAGTTCAGCTTCAAAACTCCATTAAACAATTCAATAAACTAGTTATGAGTGATTCAATTTTTAGCCTCTGACTTCCTATAAATTTCATCTATTGAATGATCATATTTATAATGCATGATAGGGTCAACTCTTTCATCAATGATCTTTCAGCCAGATGTTAACCACTTTTGATGATTGGCATGGACTATAATGTACATCTTCAACTGATTCATTATATAACATAAAAACATTTTTAAGGACTAGGAGAACATATTTAATATGTATAATGATAAGTTGATCATCAATAAAGTATTTGATTCTTTTGTGCAATTATGATGAAATTGTTCCTATATTGTGAATCCATAGTCTTCCTAATAAAATTATATAGGAAAAATAGACTTTCATCACTTATATGGTTCCTATAAAACTAACTGGCCTTATTTGTAATTCAACATTGATATCTCTCATAATATCCTTCTTAGCCCCATTAAAAGCTTTGATAATAACTTGATTCAATCCAATGGGAAAAAAATTCTAATTATAATTGCTCAATCATCCTGGAAAGAACATTAATGGTTTAACCATTATTAAGAAAAACTTTCAAAAAAATACGTTTTTCCTATTGTTGAGTTATATGAAGCATATTAACATACCCCTACTCTTAGGATCTAACTCATTTTTAATGAAAGACATGGCCTTTCTATTGTGTTTCTTTCCTACTATTTTCTCTATACCTTTAGGTATCATGTTAGAAGTCATATATACTTTGTTTAACACTTTTTAGAGTGCATGTATATATGGTTTTAAGCTCATAATTAGTTTATAAATTGAAAATTTGGACAGAATATTTCTTAACTAATCCAATATTGAATACTCACTTCGCTTTAATGGGATATTTTCTCTTCTTCTCTAAACTCTCTACGCCAAATTTTGTTATCCTCTTCCTCCCTCTTTTAACTTCCTTAAAGGTATATACCCTTCCAATCCTTGTCATGCCTCTTGCACTATTGTATTAATGATACTAGGCTCTTAATCTTCATATTATTAGAGAGAAATTACCACTGTCACCACTTTTGGTTTCCTTTCAACCATTTGTATTAAAATAGTGTAATTTTAGGGTAGATGATGCATGTTTTAGTTGTTTATATACATTGGTACCTTGATGACTATTAAAGATCACAAGAGTTTGACTTAACCGAATGTTATAGGCATTTGATTATTATAGGCTCGTTGTTTTCATTGTCTATAGCACTAACATTTAAATTTTCTATAAACCCTTTTTTAATTCTCAAATTTCTCAAATTAAATATTGAATACCAATAATTTAAGCTCCTTATAATGTTCTATATCATGATTATATTGCTGATTAAATAAGTATAGGTTTATAATTTTTCCCTCTTCTAATTTTGATTAAGTTTAATAACCTTTTTCCTATAACAATTTAAATATTAGTCTCATGGGAATTTTGAGCTTTGCCAATAGAAAGGACTTGTTCTTCATCCCCATCTACTATATTTACATTGTTCCTTTCATATAAGAGTAAGTGACTAGTGTTGACATTCTATTATGAACCCTATATTGAAACTTTAAATACCACTTTGTATTCACTTGCATACCAAATTTTCAAAAAATTTACAATCTTTAATTGAATGAACAATTACATTCTGATCAAATCACATTAGATGAGGTGGATTGGGTTACAAAGTCAAAATCAAATTATCTAATTATTTCTTAGGCATAACTTTGATATTCTCCTAAAGTCATGAGTAATGGTGTAAATAAAATTTGGGATTATAATTTCTTATAGATCCTATTATATTTTCTCTTTAGTTTTAGTTGTTCTATTACTCCTATAAAGGTGGTGTTTGGTAGGCTTATTAATTTTGTAGCTAGGTGTTGTTGGTAATGTTGCGTAGGTGTTTTTATTGGTAGATAAGGAACTTAACCTCTTGATATAGGTAGGGATCAGACGTATGACACTTGAGGGTTTTGATATGGTAGTGGTGGTAAGAAGATTTAGGTGGTAGAATAGTTATTTGAAATTGAAGGCTGATGGGATGTTGTGATATGGGTTATACAGAAAGAATGCATATTGATTGGTTATTTTTGTTGTTACTTTTGCTACTTTGGTTCTAGTCCTATACCTAAGTTTTTGTGACATCAATTTGATGAACTCTATTCTCTTTCTTCTTTATATTTATCTTTTTAATAAGTTCATACACAATTAACTTGATTTTCTCTTTCTAATGGCATTATTTAATTCACATTGACTAACTATTTTGTTGAAAGGAAGAATGGTGAAATATCATAACTTGTCATAATAATTTTGTTTTTGAAATTTTCCAATAAGCCATCTTTGAGTGTATTCTTTAAGGCTCTCAAGTTTTTCATCATCTAAAGATCTTCCCTAAGTAATACAATTTCCTAGTTAAAACTATATTGATTAAGGAAGACATCAATAAGATCACTCCAATATATTATAATGAACTAGTCTAAATTTATAAACTAAAAGTAAGATTCACAAGGGTCTCTAAAAAGTAGTGCACTAATAGTTCGTTATAATTAATATGCATTACTATTTTACTATAATATATTTGAAATGTCCTATAGTTATTCTTCCATTAAATTTCTCAAACTTTGGCATCTTAAATTTATGTGAGATGTATACACCAAGTACTAAGGAACAAGCCTTTGGTTATTTTTCCTTAATGTATGTAGAGTACTCATTAACTTAACCATCCTCTCCATCTTTCATTATAACTCTTCATATTATTTTTGAGTCACCACTTTCTCCTTTTCATCTTTGTGCCTAAAAATTTGGATCATTATTGAATCTACAAAATAAGGTTTAAGAACAAAGACGACTTTATATAAAGTATATTAAGAAAGGAATTTTTGTCCTAGGAATTAGAGGCATCTATTTTAACTTTTAACTTTATGGAAGAATCCAATGGAAAATGTAGCCTCATCTCTAACATCAGAGGCATTAGTGAAATGTGAGACATAAGTTTGAATTATGGTTGTCTTGAGAAAGATGTGCTAATTCATGGTATTAATAGTATTGATGGTGGAGCCACAAAAACATTAGTGAATAATTGAATCTATGGTAAGGATCAAAAGGATGTGATGAGCTAGTCATAATATACATTATTGCACCTAGAGTTTTTGGATGTTGTTCACTTTCATCCCTTTTTTTATTTTGAAAATTCAGGTTAATCTATGATTTTTGCTACTGACGCTAGCTATTCATGTTCTATTTTCTTTGATTATATAGGTTCTAACATTTTTATTTTTTACTTCAGATCTTATGAAATAAGACTCACATCTATTATCGATATATACAAGTAACCACCTGCAAAGAAAGAAAAGTTTACAGTTTTTTTAGCATATATTGATAGATTATTGACAAAAATAACCCTTTTATGATATTAGAGAGACTAAAAAACTAAATTTGTTCAAACTGTTATTTATCTTTATATAAAACTAATTCTTCTTCACAATTGTTTCATACCCATCAATATGTAAAGAATGTCATGAGCATTGAAATAAAAGATTTTCAATTAGGTTATCCCTATTTTATATGACATTTAGCCTAAGGCTGTATAGAAGCCTAAATTAAAGTTAATCATATTAAGTGACCTAAGGTTAATTTCACTTTGACATGTAATCCTAAATTCTTCTCTCTATTTTAATGAGGTCTCTGTATTTTCTAAACTCATTCATATAATCTTCTCATTTTGTATTGCCATTCTTAGAGTTTTTTTCTTAAACGATTTCTTTTAGCCAATTCCTCACGCCATATTTCATCTTTTACTTCTTCCATTTTTTTCTAATTATTGATTAGCTTTATGATAATCTTTCAAGTTTCTTAATAGGTATTGTATCTTGTTACTATCCTTTTTCACCAATCCAATTAAGATCTTATATTCTACTATTATATTCCTTATGGATCTTTTTCATTTTTTAATCTATTCAAATTTTTGTATTTCTTTTAGTTTTACTTAATGTCTTCCTCTAGTTATTGACTGACTCTTTTAAATGTTAACTAACTAATCTACTTTGAACTTATTTTTACTATCTCTGTTGTTTCAAATTTTGATTACATTTCCAAATCTCAATGTTTATTTTTTTTTGCAATCTTGCTTTTTCTTGCAAAATCTTATGAAAAGACCTATCCTGGAGTTCCCCTTCTGGAACCCAAGTGGAGGCCTCTCGATGACTCCACGGTAGCCCTCTAATCAATATCTGACTCAATTGAAGGGTTCCCATAAAGCCAAGCCGTTCAACTATCTAAAACCTTTTATACTTTAATAATTAAAAGCACAGAAAATAGTGGGAACTTTTTTTCATTTTATTGAAAATTTTAGCAGCATAACGACTGCATTTTGGCATTCCTAAAATTTTTTAAAGCCCTGTAAAATTTGAAAACACTTCTATATTCACACCAATTTCTCAACTACAAATTTTGGACTTTAAGTCCACTCACAAACAAGCCAAACAAATAATTCTCAACAGTCACTACAATAAACTTTTAAAACCTAAAACATATTTATGCATTTCATTTAAAAGCTTTTATAAACATCCATTCTTTACACAAATGTACACAACAAAATGCCATAACAGTGCCCGACAGCGCCCGACAATACAATTAATCTTGAGGTAGAGTCCCAATTATTACAATACCTATACGTATACTTGGAGTGTTTTGTTTAAAAACATAAAAATAAGGGTGAGCTCAACGAACTAAGTGAGGTTAATCAATTTATAAGAAAATTGAACTTTTCATAACAATATAACTGCAATATTCCATACAATCATAAAGCTCATGGTAAAATATTTTTCATAACACTTTGTTTGTGCATCATCAAATATAGTAGTAACATAACATTTTGTAAAACAAAATTTCAATATTTTTCTAAAAAGCTATTTCGAAATGCTTTTCAAAATTAAACTCTTCATATAAAGTTTCCATTTCTCATTTTCCTTAATTAATAAACAGTGGTGGAAATGATTTTTTTGAAAATGTTAATACTAATAAATAGGCTATTTTCTTGACTTTCCTTACTCAACATAGCCCACCATAAGTTTCTTTACCATATGGTACACTAGGCATAAAGTCATGAAGCTGGTTTTGCATCGCTTACCCATGACTAGTTAGCCATTATTTACGGAGTTGGTTTTTCATCACTTACCCGTAATAGGTTAACCACTAAGAACCGGTATTTACAGAGCTGGTTCTGCATCACTTACCCGTAACAAGTCACAAAGCTAGTTTTACATTGCTTACCCGTAACTGGCTAATCACTATTTACAAAGCTGGTTTTACATCGCTTACCTATAATAGGTTAACCACTATAAATATACCAGTATAATAACATGTATAAAGCCTAGTGGTGCACCATAAGCAAAAGTAACTCCCAATCATATAAAAGTTAACTTTCAAGTTAAAACTTATATATTGCTAAAGCAAAATCTTATGCTAGTAATATTCATTTGTAAAATATCATTTGCACAAAACTCGACATAAATATTCATTTCATTATCAAATGAAAACCATCTGAATAAACTCAATTTTAAGTACATTCATATGTCATCAATTCTTTTGCAAAGAATTTAGTAATATAAAACAATGAAAATACATTCATAATTTTGCACACTTATTGCCAAGCACACTCATGCATTGAGTGTCTCTTCCTTACCTACACAAAAGGCATTTATTTCCAAATTAAGAAATAAGCATTAAAACTATATACTCGGTTTAACCGAATTCGAGGTTTGTATTTAATCGTGTAACCCACGTGCCAATCATATTTATGCTTACTTTCATTAGCTAACATATTGGTCACCATTTCCAAATATAATTTCAAAAGTCACTTAAATGACATATTTTATCCATTCTAACTTACCAATTCCTTCAAAACACAATCTCACCCAATTTAATTCACCATATCACAATCATGTATGATGGTCACGGTTATGACCCATGTCTAGAATCCATACCTCCATTTGTTCCTTACTTTTTGCATAGTAAACATTAAAATTAGGTTTTCACGTATTCCATACATTTGTTTCCCTATGTTTCTAGTTTCTATACATCAAAAATCATGCCATTTCAACTTCTAAATTGTGAAAAATGTACCAAATATCACAAGCTTTTCAACACAGGGGTAATATCAGGTTACCATTTTCAATCTCAAATTTCAATATCATTCATCGAGAATTAGGTCTAGGTTTAGTCTAGAGAGTTTTAGTACTATGTCTTAGGTTTCATCTCCACTTAGACTCACCCAATTTTGAGGTTTTTAGGCCTATTTATAGACAAAACATTGGGACTAGTTCAAGTGAACTTAAGACAGAATCCCACTACACATTCCTCTTTTGTCATATTCAACTAATTCTATACAAGGAAACATCAAAATAATACAAAGACAACATTGATCTTAAGAACATCCATCTAACTCAAGAAAACCCATAAAAATTAGAAATTTAAGTGAGGAAACGTACCACTTTTTCCTCCAATATTTTGAGTATTTGATGACTACTTCAAGATTTCTCCAAATCACCATTAAATTCCATCAAAAATGATAGCTCTCTTCTTCCTCTTCTCCTTGGACGAATTCTCCATCTTTCTCTCTTCTTTTCTTCCTTTCTTTTTGGTTCTCACGAATCCTCCTTTCAAATGAACCAAATTTTGTCTTCTT
>JAOTAY010021625.1:0-10377 GCA_025629805.1 Erythroxylum baracoense | reverse complement strand
GGATGAGATGGTCCAAAACGTGCTCAGGAAGGCCGGCATCCCCCTGGATCCCACGCCGTTGCCCGCGGCCTGGAAGGCGATCTATGTGCAAGAGGACATGCGCTTGCGTTGTTGCAAGCACGTGCCAGACAACAGCAGGCACATTCGGCTGGAGAAGAGGCTGGAACTCAACTTATGGCACAAGAAACACGGTCCGCCCCAGACTGAGCGGGGTTTGTTCGACCACGTGCACGCCATCATGCGTTGCTTGTGGAACCACATCCCAACGGAGAGGGCTGAAAAAGTAGAGTCAAAGACCGGGGAGATGGTCCTGCCCAAGACGGCGCGTTTTCAGAACGAGTTCGCACACAAGTTCTCCCCGCAGGTCGCAAAGTACCTCGCCATCACCAAGGGCAAGCCCAGCGAGGGAGCGGTGCGCAGAAGCCTCGATGGATGGTTGTCTGAGAAGTGCCGCGGCCAAGGCAAGTGTCCCAACGGTTTCTCCTGGATCGGTTTCAAAATGACGCCGTGAACGAGGCCACCAATGACTGGTTGAAGTACACAGAAGACATGGAGCTCACAGACGGGACGGCATAGCCGTGAGAGGCGCCCCCTGGCGACGGGTTGTCCCAAGCCACTCTGCACACATGGTGATGCTGAATGTGTTCCAGGCCAAGGCATGTCCAAAAGGCTCACTTGCCGGTTGCTGTCCGGAGACCCACTGCTAGTGCGCATGTTTGCGCATGCCCCTGTTAGTCCACATGTCGGCATTCCACCCTGACTTGCCTCGGCCCGAATTGTCGCTTTCGTGATGCTGAATGTTTTGCAGCCCAACGCATGTCCAGAAGGCTTGTGTTCATGTCAGCATTCCTTGGCACGCCTCCACGGGTTGTCACGAAAGGTGTGGGCCCTCAGCCATGGTCGAGGCTGCTGCCACGACTGCCCTGCGCGCAGCGAGGCGACTGCAGCTCGCAGTCGAAGCTCGCAACCCGGTGGGCCTGCAGCGGGTGGTGCAGGCTGCCAGCGCGCTGCAGGCTGCGATCCAGCAGAGTGTGCTCTGCCGAGAGACCCGGATCTCAGGACGCTGGGGAAAACTCCAGAGTGCCCCGCAGCTGAGGAACAAATACAACTACCTGAAACGCAAGCTTGACCAGGCCAAGCGGGCGCAGGATCACAAGTTGAGGCAGTGCAACAACAGCATTGCAAACTATTGGATCGTGCATGCAGGCCTCTCGGACCCCGGGCTCTCGACGAGGAGCGTCGCCGATTGGTGCGGCGACTTCCATGTCACAGCGCCGCCATTGGCAGCTTCTTCAGTGGTCAATGTGAGAGACGCTTTCTGCGAGACGCTGAAAGACATGGCTCGCACCAGGTTGCGAGATTTCTGTGCGTACACGCCCCACGGGTGGATCCTGATGAAACAGGTCCACGATGAGGCGAGCATGCGGTTGCGCTCCTTCCTGCCAGGCTCAGAGGGTATCAAGCGCGGGCGCAACAGCAGCGTGCAGAACAGTGTGCTCACGGTGCACAGAGCTGCTTCACCAGACGACGTTGTGCGCATGCCGCTGGAACTCATTGCCATGGAGCGCAAGAATGCCAGAACCCTTGCCACCGCTCTGCCGTTCCCTTGGTAAGGTTCCGATCCAGCCATCCTCTTGTGCTCCGCGATCTGCGATCCGAATCAATGCGATATCGCGCTTGCGATTGCGATTGTGGGTCCTGCGATCTGTTTACCCAGCCCTAATGTCCGTGCGTTCCGAATTGCGATTTTCATTTGCGTGTCGGAATCCTGCGATCCGAATTGCGGTCCAAATCCTGCAATCCATGAGTTGCGATGTGTGTGTGATCCTTGCCTTTCTAAGGATGTGCCACGTCCGCGACGTGTTGCAGGCAAAACCCACGCAGCCGACGAGCTGTTCTGATAGCGCATGGGTCCGCACCATACATGTTTTAATCGGCGACGGGGTGCCAACCAACGAGGCAGCCTGCAAGATGCTCTTTGCCTCGTTGCGGGAGCAGGCACCTGCACATAACTACAACATGTTGGTGATCCGTTGCGCCACGCATCAGGCAAATCTCGTGGTGCAGACGGCAGTGTGCGGACCCGGCGTGCATCACTCGAAGCTCGATGGTCACCCACTGCTGGTTTGCTGCAGCCGCTTCTTCCGGCACCTGATGCCTCAAATGGTGGAGGAGTTCTCCAGGTGCTTGCACACGCATGTTCAGCGCGTTGCGACTTTCCTTAAAGCAGACGCACTGACCGAAGAGCAGCTTGCGTCGGCACGGCGCACGCTGGCCCTCCAGCGCCTGTACGGCCCTGACGTGCTCCCTGACAGCCTGATCGGTGAGGAGGGTGTCAACGGGGACCTGTCAAGGTTGCAATGCATCCGGCACGTCGCGGCAGACGATCGGCTCTCTGAAGTCTTCCACGCCCTGCAGCGGCACTGCTTGCAAGTGGAGGAGAAACCAGTGGTTACGCGATTCCATCTCTTTGCGGACTGTGTGCATTGCCTCTTGCGGTGGAAGTTGCTCGCCCTGCCTCCCGATGAGGTGTTGCAGCCATCGTCCACGAGCAGGTTGGCCCGGACACGGCGGCGGCTGGTGGGCGTGAGGGCGTATCTGACGGACCCACAGACAGGTCTGGATCTCAGATGTGCTGCTCTGTGCCTGCAGCTGACAATGTATGCCACCAATCTCACTGGGCAGAGGGTGGTGCGATTGCCACTGGGTGCGGCCTGCCAGGATTGCCCCAGGGGCTCGGCGGATGAGCTGGCACCAACGCTAGTGAAGCTGGCGCGGGGACACGTGACCACGTGGTCGTGGGGGAGACTGGCCGAGATCATGGCTCACGTGGCTGACGACCCGGCGCTAAAAACCTACGAGGGCCTTGTGCTGGAAGCCCTCGCTGTGACGGCGGGGGAACTGCAGGTTCGATTCCGGCAGTACGAGAGCTGGCCAACGCGGGTGGTGCTGATGTCGCGGCGGTTCAACCCGGACGGATGCCAGGAGGAGGCGCGTGCGCTTCTCACTGCGGCGCCGGAGACCTTGGACCAGGGCTACTCTTTGCCCCTGCGCGAACAGGCTCTGTCAGCAGGTGACATGCACCATGCCGTTCTGTTCCTTCTGTCTGAGCCCGTGCAGGAAGAGATTGACGCCATTGCTGTGCACGTCGAGGGCAGCAGCATGGACGTGGAGCGCAAGCACCGCCTCGACAAGATGTGCGAAAGGTCCACGGTGTTGGGAGTGGCAGCTGCAAGTCGGAACAGTATCATCCGGCAGTGGCGCAGGGACGCGGCTATGGCCCGCTCGGGGTCGACATTCTCTATGAAGGCGCGCAAGGAGGAGCGGCGTGCAAAATACTCCAACGTCCGCTCCGTTGCGTTGAAACGTGCTCCCGAACTCTTCCCGCAGGCCAGAGGAAAACTCTCGTGGGAGACAGGCACCAGCCGCTCCGAGGCCCGGCGAATGCGTGAGGGCGGCCTGAAAGAAGTGGACGCTCTGGTGCGTGCGCAAGATGAGTACATTTTGTCTCACAAGGAGGAGTTGGAGGCTGATCTTCGGGCCATTCGCTCACCCTCCCAGCTCTCAGTTGGGAATAGCGTCACCTCCGGGGGCGCGCCGCTGAGCAAGAGCGACTGGATGCAGTGGTTCCAGGACCCTGACAACCAAGCCAGCTTTCAGTTGCGCGCCCGGCAGGCTCGAAATGGGCAGCGGCGAGTGCACAACCAGCGACTCGTGGCCCGGGAGGACATGCCACACGAGGCCCCACGTCTGCAGGCCACCCCCGTGGGCCGGGCTCTGGCGTGGTGGCGACATCTGCCGAGTGGCTTCTACACCATCTGCGAAAGGTTGTCTGCAGCAGATGAGAACAGGGGCATCACGCCGCGGAACGTCGTGCTCTTGCTGATCTCTGCTGCCAGCCAACATTGGGGATTGGAGTTGCACCGGGCAGCAAAAGGAACGGGATTCATGTTTCCCTTTGCCAACCCTTCCCCTGCAAAGCTGCTGGTGCCATTGCAAGATCTATTGCCGGCATGGCTGCTCCAGCGAGATTGCAAAGTGTTCAAAATGGACATGCAACTCTCAGAGCAGACACCGTCGTGTTGCGAGCTGAAAGTGTACATTATGAAACCTGTGCCTCCACCAAAGCCTCGAGCTGCAGCAGCTGCACGCACAGCAATGGCAGACGGCTCCGCGTCGGACTCATCGGACACAGACACCTTGGCATCCGAGGGGGAGCCCCTTACAGACCTGTCCTCAGACGTGGAGTCCTTGAAGTCCTCGGGCAGGGATTGCACGAGTTCGGGCGAGTCAGATTCTAGCGATGCGGAGCACTCCTCCGACAGCATTTCCGAAGCAGCATGTTCCGACACTGCCTCTGATGGGCTGTCCGAACGAGTCACCGTCCAGCGAGCTCCTGCCCACACTCACACAGCCTGGGAGAACGATCATTTTATTCTCACGGACAACCGGAATTACCCCAACGTCCGCATGAGGATGAAGGAGATGTTCCAACACCCCGACCTGTTGGGAGCAGGACAGAGCTCCAAGACTTTGTCCGTTGCGCAGTTCGGAGACACCCGTGAGGAGCCTACCGTCACGCGGCTCGTGCTCCATGCGTGGGCCCTATGGCGCACGACCAGTCCGCCGGACTTCCTCGCCAGGCGGCCTCAGTGCCGACGTGCCTGGGAGAATGATGTCAAGGCCCTGCGTGAGGAAATTGCCGCGCTGCGCCGGCCCTTGAACGCCCGGGCGAGGCAATTGCTGGGTGACTGGCTCCCCAGTGTGTTGCCTCGTGAGCGGCCGTAGCGTGGTGCGTGGCGATTGTGAGGATGCGACGGGCTGTCCCAAGTGTCACATTGTCTAGAAAGCATTATTAGGAGGCGACACGCTGTCCCAAGTCTCCCAACGGCAAGAATTCAGAACCACACAGGTGGGGCCTGTGTGCGCGATATTTGCGGGGCAAAGTGTAGCACACCGGTACGACCTGCGTCGACCTAGTCGGAGATGCCTGTGCACAAATGCATGCCGTGGATGTACACAAGAGGACGTAAATGTGCATAAATGTACGCAAAAATGCGTAAACGTACACAAATGTACACAAATGTACGCTAATGTACGCAAATGTACGTAAAACGCAATAATTGTGTCCGCACGCACGCGCACAAATGTACATAAATGTACGTAAACCGGTACACAAATGTACACAAATGTACGCACGGCGGGACATAAATGTACACAAATGTACGCAACATGCACACAAATGTACGCACGTGTACGCACACCGAGACGTGCATGTTCGTACACCGCGCGGGCGGGCGCGCTAGCGGGCACGCGGCGCGGCGCACAGTGCGAGGCGCGATGCGTGTGGCGGAACGTTTGCCCGCCTTTGCCCCTGTCTCAAACTTTCCTAGTGCACCCCCCCATGCACTGCCGCAGAGGCCAACGATAGGCGGTCTGAAGTTGCCCGCGCAGCCATGGCGCGGCAACTGCTGCCAGTGGCGGAGGGGCCTGGCGCCGCCCGCCGCCCGCATCCGGGCAACCTCGGCGACTTGGCCAATTGGAGCATTGGCGAGCTCAGCTCCGCCGAACGCGGCGCGTTGGCTCGCCTGCCCCGTGTCCTGCGGCTGGGCACGGCGTGCTCAGGCAGCGATTGCCCAGCTGTGGTGTTGCGGCACCTGGCCCCGGCAATCAGGAAGGAGACTGGACGATTCTTCGAGGTGCACCACGTGTTCTCGTGCGAGAGCGATCCCCACAAGCAGCTGTTCATCCGAGAGAACTTTCCCTGGCTGCCTGCTTTGTTTGACGATGTCACAAAGTTGTGCGATGGTGTTGCACACAACGTCCTGCGGGGGTGCCCGGAGCGGGTGCCATTATGCGACATCTTTGTGGCCGGATTTGTGTGCAAGAGTGTCAGCGTGGAGAACCCCCACCGGCACAACTTTGCCGATTGCGTCAGTGCCGCGACAGGGATCACTGGCGAGACTTGGCAGGGGGTCATCCAGTACATCAGGGCTGCCAACCCCTGTCTTGTCATCTGCGAAAATGTGGAGGGCCTCACGAAGACGATCGGAGGTATGGAGCCGCAAATTGAGCCGGTGTTTCGTGACCTCCGTGAAGCTGGGTACAGCGCAAGCTGGCGGCTGCTCGACAGCCGGCACTTTCACCTGCCACACCGAAGGCGACGTTGCTGGATCTGGGGCCTGCGTCATGGGAAGTCCCACAGTGTGGCAGAGGAGGACCTGCCGATGACATTGCAGTCATTGATGCACCCACAGCCCGTGTCCCTGGATGCTCTTTTCAAGAAGGGCGAGCCGTACGAGGAGAGGCGGGAACTCAATTCTCGAGAGCTGGAAGTTGTGCAGGCGAGCAAGCGCCGCAAGGCTCAGAGCGGCTCGGGATCACAGGACTGGGTCATTGACGTGTCCAAGTCGTCCTGGAGGGCGCCCAGCTGCCTGGATGCGTGCCCCTGCCTGGTACCAAACTCACGGCCCTACCGAGAGAAAGCCAGAAGAGTTCTCGGGCCGTTGCAGGTCCTTGGCTTGCAGGGCATCTGGCAGGTGGACTTCCCGCATCTGGACCAGGATGCGCGTGACAAACCTCGGCTCCTCCGAGACATAGCCGGCAATGCGTTCACCACGACAGTCTTCCTCTCCGTCTGCCTTGCTGCGTTGGTACATGGCAACTGTGAGGAGGCGAGGGGTCCAAATGCGTGGAGGGGCATTGCGTTGTCCGAAGTCTGACCGTGCACGTGGGGCTGCCAGCAAGGTCTGTGCCAATCCATGGTTTCTGCTGGCAAGTGACTGCCATGCAGTCAGGGCATCCCCAGCATCGCAAAGGGCTGTCCGGAAGTGATGCAGCAATACAAAGCAGTTGTTGTGCGCAGGTGTTGCGCATTGCTGCGAGTGACACAGCATCCCAGGCACGAAAGGGAAGTAGGGAGGGTGCAGGAGTGTCGCTTTCATGGTACAGAACGTTTGGCAGTCCAACACGTGTCCAGAAAGCTCACTTGCGGGCGACTGTCCATGTTGTACCGTTTCCGATCTCAGTAGAGCCACTGCTAAGCACGTGTCTGCGCGTGCTACTGTTAGTGCACATGTCTGCATTCCACCCTGACTTGCCTCAGCCCGGACTGTCGCTCACGTGATACAGAAAGTTTTGCAGTCCAACGCATGTCCAGAAGGCTGCTTACTTGCCGGTTGCTGTCCATGTGGTAACGTTTCCGATCTCAGGAGTCTGCGCGTGCCCCTGTTTCTGCACATGTCGGCATTCCACCCATTCCACCCTGACTTGCTTCAGCCCGGATTGTCGCTCAGCTTACTGGCCGGTTCCTGTCCATGTGGTAACGTGTCCGATCTCAGGAGACCCGCTGCTACTGTTGACGCATGTACCGTTTCCGATCTCGGGAGACCCACTGCTAGGCACATGTCTGCGGATGCTACTGCTAGCTGTCGGCATTGCACTCTCAGCTCGGTGCAGTTGTTCATTGCCCAAATGCAAGTGCAAAGCCCCGATACTTCTGCCGTTCCGCGCCACGCTTGTGGCAGGCCAGCGCCATGGCGGACTGCGGCGGGACTGGCTTGTATCGACTCCCACCCAACGAGCAGAACGTCCGACAGCAGCTCCGCGCCCTCAGTGGGGAGCAGCCTGCCACAACGTAGGAGGAGCAGATGGCCACGAGGGCCCTACGTCGGGCTCGCAAGGTGAACCCGGAGTTGGCGGCCACGCCGGACTTGGCGAAGTTGTTCTTGGCGTTGAAAAGGTGCACGGGGGGCCGCAGCAGGATCAGCCCCGACACCCTATCCGAGTGGAAGAAAAAGGTCTTCGTGGAGATGCGCGTGCAGGTCAAGTACTGGATGGTGCCCAAGGATGCTGAGCTCCCGAGCGAGGCGCGCCAGTACTTGGTGGACCCCACAAAGGTGAAGCTGAAGAACGATTTGGACTTCACGAACTACTGGATCGTGGACTCTACTTTCCCCAAGTGGAAGTTGCCAATGAGGACCTGTGAGGCGATGTCGTCAGTTGTGCAACAGCATTCAGAGGCTACGGTGGAGTCGAAGCCACACATTCAGGACGAACAGCAGTGTGAAGTGAGCGATTGCGACGCACGGGGCCAGCAGGATGGGCTGTCCGTAGCGCTGACTGTGCAAAGCAACCCGCCCCCTGTGCACAACCATGACTCCGAGGGCCAGTGCATGCGACCTCTGAGGCGGTGGGGTTCCGAGCCGGACAATCAGCTAAGCGCCTGGCAGAAGCTTTCTTCTAATCTGCGTCAAGCGGTCGAGGCGAATAACTGGCACGCAGAGGACGAGATGGACCGGACCACTGCGGAGTTTTGGTTCCGCTTCTTCATCTCGCAACAAGAGCAGAACTTGGGCTTGGAAACCAACGAGCCTGGGCCGGCCCAGTCGGCGACAGTGAGGAGCACATCCACTCAGACCACGGTGGGACCTTCGCAGTGGGCGATGGACTTCACCAACGGGTGCATTCGGTTCGTCGTGATGTCATTGTTGGAGCAGAGCGACTTCAATCTGCTGGACCATTTCGGCCCGCTCTTGAAGCGCGCGGAAAAAGTGCACCCGGGCGCCATGCCCCAGGTCGGCCGCGCGATCATGCTGCTCAAGGAAGACATCGAGAGTGATAACGCCGCTAACGCCTCGCCCCCGCAGCTGTCAATCGTGAGCGCAGCGGCGCAGCAGATGCTGTACGAGAGCACCCTGTTCGGCGCCTACGTGAAGAAGAGAGTCTACAAGAGGCTGGCCTGTCTCAAGAATCTTTCTCCGATGCCCGAGACGTTCGCCGAGGCGCTGAAGGAGGCCAAGCAGCTGCTAGTGAGCCGGGACCTCCCGCCAGCAGAGAAGCCGGGCGTTCTCCTGGCAGCCACGGTGTGGGACCCGACGGTGCCGGAGTCCAAGAAGATCCTCCAGTGTTTCGAGACAGTTGGCGAGGTGGGAGACTGGTGCGGACTCAAGGAGTGGGGGATCTTCTGCGATTTCCAGGACGAGCGAAAGGTAAAGAAATTCCCACAGACCCACACGCCCAGGGATCTGCGAGCAGCTTTCCTCCGGACGCACAATGCCGACCTCCATCCCTCCTCCATCCCCAACACCTCCGTGCAGGCATTGTTTGACCTTTGGTGCAAGTTGCGGGTCCTCTTGGAGTCATTGTCTCTCGAGAAACAGGTTCTGCAAAAGGAATGCGAGGCAGGGCCAAAGGGGGGCCAGGCAGCGTCAACGGAGGCCGATGCAGAGACAAAGGAAAGCGAGGCAGCGCCAAACGAAGGCCAGGCAGACCCAAAGAAATTCGAGGCAGCGCCAAAGGAAGACCAGGCAGCGCCACAGAAGTGCGGCCACTATGGGTTGTCTGAAGTGATCGCAAATCAAGCTCTGCATTACGCGCTTATGCAGTGCTTTGATGACGTCATGGCATGGCGCTTGGGACTCGATTTTCAGGGCTCTTTTCAGCGGAGCGAACTAATCTTCTCTGCTCCGACCGGCCTGAAGGCTTGCAAGGAACTCTGGAAGTCTTGGTCCACGACGCTGGGGCTCAAGGCCGCCACTGCAAGCAAGACCCCGAGTTTGAGCTGGCTGCATGCGCGGATGCAGCAGTGCGTGGAAGCCGAGGCCGCAAAGAAGGCGGCGGAGGAAAGCGCCGCCGCAGGCCGCAAGGCAGCGGTGAAGCCGCCGGAGGAGACGGAGTCGGAGGGGCAGACGCAGGAGGCGGAGGCCGCGGAGAAATCGCAGGGTTTGCCCGTGCAGGAGCCGAAAGAGAAGCCCGGGGGCTCCGTGAAAAATCCAAAGCAGGAGTTCATCGAGGGAGACGTTGTCCTCATGAATAATCCCCGTTGCAAGAAGGATCTGAGGGACCACAGATTGCAGATCCTGGCTGTCAATAAGAAGAAGAACACGGCCAAGATCAAAGTCCTGGACGGGCCGATGGCGGGGAAACAGAAGAACGTGCCGCTGGACAATCTGAAGAAGAGGCGCGCGCCGCTGAACTTTGCCGCTGCCTCATCCGAGGAAACCCTTGCATCTCCGAGCAAGAAGCCGTGCATTGAAGACACGCGATCCGTTGCGAGCCACATGTGGGGTGAGGCAGCGCTCGCAATGGACTAGTCCTGAGTCTTCTACGCGCGGTTGCACGACGGACTGTCCCAAGGGACACAGCAGCACGTGGGGACAACGGGCGTTGTGCGGGAAAATGCCTGGACCGCGCCACGGCGTGCCTTGACGATGCACGCATCCGGGTGGCGGGAGGGAGGCAGGGTAGGCGTGAGGGATGGGGCATTGCAAGCATTTTGAATCAAGCCTAGCAACGCGTGCCCCCTGGTTGCCACCAGCTCCTTGCATGGGCCTCTGTGCTCTGTGCGGGCGCAGACAGGCCACCTCGGAGAGCTCG
>JAOTAY010021624.1:0-10377 GCA_025629805.1 Erythroxylum baracoense | reverse complement strand
AAAACCTAAAAATAAGTGAAACTCGTATGTCTCTTCGAGTTAGGGATCCCACGATCGTGGGAACTAACACGAATCCCACAATTGTGGGTTCTTGTCTTACAACTCCTTCACTTATCTTCTCCTCTCTTGGTCCCTAGCTCAATCACAAAGGTGGCCACCCTCTATTCCTACATTAAAATGATCAATTCTTACCCTAAATCGGCATCAAACATAAAAAAACAACTATAAAGAACAAACTAAACAAAAACATACAAAATAAGTCCTAAAACACAACAATAATAACCTATTATACAAGAAACACATGCCAATTACTTATAAAAACACACACTAATGTATAACTGATGTATTTAAAATAGTAGCAACTTTAGTGAAAAAGGAGAGTACCATCTTTGATTATAAATCATATCCTATTTCAATACAAACTACACTAGTACTCATTCTATTTAATTTTATGTCTATATATAAAACAAAACCATCATTCATTATAAGTAAGGAAGACACACTCTTTTAAATGAAAATATATTGATTGAGTGAAAAGAATATCATACTTTTTACAAAAGACACCAAAACTCAATACATTCAATATCACAACTATTAAAAAATGTTATCATGAATTTTTTAAAATAAGTAACAGACATAGTGAAAGATGAGAATACTATCTTTGAGTACAAATCATACCCTACCTAAATACAAATTATACTAGTACTCTATCTATTCAATATCACTTATGTATGAAAAGTATTATGACTTATCGTGGATAAACAAGTTGTACAATTTTAAATTAGAATATATTGATTGAATGGAAATAATAACATGCTCTATTACTAAGTATACTAGAACTTGGTACATTCAATACCACAACTATGTTTAAACATTACTATGATGCAATGACAATAAGTATTAGGTTTAACAAAAAATAGGAATACCATGAATGAGTAGAAACAATACCAAGTATCAATATGGTAAATACGGATACACATCTATGAAATAAACTGTTTCATTTAAAGATTGTGTCTAACACTTTAACTACATATAAAACTATTAACTACACTCTCGTTCAGTTAACCGTGCTCTTTACATCAAATTAGAATGGAAATTTTAAAGGACACTATTTGATACATGATCATGTATCAATTGTATCTATTAAATATTTTTGTCAACACAGTTAAATACACGATGGTATGGCTAATCGTGTTCCTATTAAATTTTTGACAAAAAATTATAGAGTACACAAATTGGTACATGATCATATATAAAACTTTGTTCAACAAATGTTTTATTTAACAAAATTTACTACAAGGTCATGGGGTCAATCGTGTTCTTGTTTAAAAATTTGAACTAAAAAAAGTGAAGCACACAGATTGGTATACGATCGTGCATCAAATCCATTAAAGGTTTTGTTCAATATAGTTAACTATAAGATCATATAGTCAATTGTATGCTTGTCAAAATTTTTGAAGGAATAATAAAAAAGAACAAATTACTATAGTCCTATACATATAGTATATACCCGAACATCTAAGGGACGTTCAAAAACGTTCCCTAAGATAATGGCATGTTAGAACAATCTCAATCACCTAATATGGCATCATAAATAAATCACAAATATACTAAAGATCAATTCCTCATTCCTTTCATAAAACATAATTTACAATGTCGCTTTTCACTCCATAATTCGTATTTACACTAAATCAAAAGCATATGAGAGTCTACTGCTTTTTACAACATATTCTACATGGAATGAGAAATTAAAAAAAAACATTCTATCTAACTCTCCAGTCTCAGCTGACCAGACCTTTGAGCCATTTCTTAAGTCCAAAATGCAAGTACAAGACTTCTTCAAGCTTGTCTTAGAAACTAAGTCTCCTCTCTCGTGCCTGAAAATCAACGTTGCAATTTTGGTGAGTTTTACGAACTCAGTAAGTAAACCATCATTGATGTGCTCACTTATAACAGAACACAACAACTCAAACACAAATGAAATTCACAGTATATCTCATCTCAACAATATATCAAGAATTCCACACATTATATATAATCTCTTTAGAATAATTCATTCCTCTTTCTTAGATAATCATATTATCAAATGTACACATACATGGCATATCATCGTATCAACATAATGCAAGGATTGTTCACAATCATTCATATAGTATATTTGAAAATATAATTGCAAATGCATAGGCACATGTGACTCCACTTTGATTTTTATTTTCTTGTAACCGAGCGCCTATTACTGTCCAGTATCCCTTATAGATTCTAGACTCTTTTAACATTTTATCCAGTACCTATTGTAGATACAGGGCTCATTAATCACTGAGCCTGTGGCTCTTTATGCACATTTCTGAGCTTTAAGCTCCTTTCAGACTGGCCACTCTGATCACAACTCCATTATCTGATCATACATATCATGTTATGAAATGCATCAAATCACATATTACACTTTCGCCAATTTTCATTCATTTTAGTCAAAGTCACATTTTTCATATTTATCAGACAAAAGTCTGGCATTCAAGACTTTTGTTGAGAACATATATTTTGCCAATTCATGTTCAATCAGAAACACTTTCGATACATTTCCAATTATCAAACTCCTTGAATCACAATTATCTGGAATTATCACAATAGTTCAATAATAGTTCATAATTGAAACTTAAACAAAAAAACTCATTCTTAGTGAGAAACATCTAGGTTACTCACAATAAGCTCCAGATAGCTATTGCCTCGACGAACCAGTAATGTCTGGATGTTGTGGTTCGGCTTGAGCGTCTAAGCCATACAATACACCCACATTTACACATTACTAAATTGATCAATCATATTAGTACTCAATTATACGCATATGTTTATATGTTATGTGCAATGCATGCTCAATGACTTTCCAAAGTATGTGCCCCTAAATCATAAGTCTTGATCATTCAAACATTATCACTTGGATATGTCTAATTTACACTTAGGTTTATACCTCAATTATCCAATTAAACATATTAAACATTAATCACTTATTATACCTCAAATTAGGTTAATTTCAAGCCTCATTTAAGTCTAAATATTCCATAGGAAAGTAACTAGCATTAGTTCTTTCAAACATCACTTAAAAGACAATATTTCACTCTTTATGCTAGCCCATGATCATAATAAACCTTGCCACGATCATGAAAGAAACTTGTGCGGTAGGCCACGACTGCGGGGACCATGCCACGATCATGACAGAACCTAAATAACCAAGCCACGATTGTGCACTGAAGGCCACAATCGTGCACTACATTGTTTCGCCCAATTCTGCACGAATGCATCAAACTTAGAAACATACCAAACACTTTAAACCTTCTTTAATACATGATCATCTAGCTTCATCTTGGTTACACTAAGGTCCATTAAACTTTACTCATTTTTTCATTAACAATCAGTTCATATACACACACATACGTCTCCAGTTCAAGAACCCTATATTAACATCTTTCTTAAGCATAAATTTACCTTATTATGCATAAAATTCTAGTCCAATTCATCTATATAATAACCTATACCCCACAGTTTCCATACACTAAGAACAAGCATAAAAACGTCCAAGTTCATTCAACATATTCTAATACATATCATCACCTTCCAATTCAATCATCATTTTCATTCTATTAAACATACCATAAAGATAAGATTTCTATTTACTTATTAGGCTTCCAATTTTAGCTTAAAATTTCCTATTAAACTATCCCTCCATTCATACATGATTCGTCACAAACTCAAGGTGAAAATAGGTTGATTTAAGGTAAAGACAAAGAACAACAATTAGATGGAGCTTTGGTTGTTTTCTGAAAAGTAAAAATCTAGTTTTAGTGTAACAATTTGGCAAGGATGAAAACAAAATACAGAGAGATGAGTTGAGAGCAATTTTGGGGGAGAAATAAGGAAGAAGATAGCATAAATGTTGCTGCCTTAGCTTAGCTAAACGAGGTGCAAGATGTCTCTATGCTACCTAGACATATGTCATTTGGAATGTAAGCCATTTATCTCTTGTAATAGCTGTCATTTGTCTCCTAATTATTGATCCACTTGTCACTCTATAATTGATCCATTTGTCAATTAATTACTAGTCCATTTTTCATTCATTTAACTATGCCAAATGTCACTCAATTATAGGCTTAATAACCCTAATTTTTCATTTATAAATTTAATTTACCACTTGGCACTTTTCCTAGTCTAAATGCACGTATTAATTCATCACTCTTCTAATTAATCACAATTAATTCCAGATTACTAACTGGAATCCAATCAAACCAAAAGTCAAGACATAACAATTCATAATTCACATCTTGTTCATTTCAAATCTTTAATACCTCGGAATATGTCAATTGAGTGCATATGCTATCTTTGTACTGTGTACAAATTATAATTCATATATGTATGCTAACGATATACATGTGAATGACATGCTTTCAATGCTATTTACTCATTTGTAATAGTCTAGGGTTCTAACCCTAATTATGTTCTGGAAACTGGATATTACAATCCTCCCCCCTTAAGAAATTTCATCCTCAAAATTCTTATCTGATTGATCAAATCGATAGGGGTATTGTTTTCTCATGTTCTCCTCCGTTACCCATGTAGTTTCTTCACTTGAATGATTCCTACAAAGGACTTTAACCAATGAGATCACTCGGTTTCTCAACTACTTATTCTAATGTCCCACTATTTTAATATGTTCCTCTACATAACTCAGATTACTCGCAATATCAACTTCTTTTGCTAGTAATACATGTGTCGGATCAGACCGATATCTTCTGAGCATACTAACATGGATCACATTGTGTGTATGAGCCATTTCAGTAGGTAGTGCTAACTTATTTGCCAATGGTCCAACTCATCTAATAATCTCATATGGACCAATGTATCTAGGGCTTAACTTACCCTTTTTACCAAACCTCAGCACTCCTGGCCAAGATGATACTCTCAAAAACATTTTATCTCCTACTCAGTACTCCATATCCCTCTAGCTCTGATCCACATAACTCTTCTGTCTATCTTGAGCCTCTTTAACTATACTGTGGATCAATTTCACTTTATCAACAGTATTTTGAATCAGTTCTAGGCCTTCAACAATCCTTAGAACCTTTTTATCCCAATATAAAGGTGATCGACACTTCCTGCCATATAATGATTCATAAGGTGCGATACCGATATTGCTGTGATCCCATACTCCTTGGAACTCCAAAACACATATTAATCCTATGCTCCTTGGAACTCCAAAACATAAGCTCTGAGTATATCCTCAGTAGTCGTAATCGTTCTGAGGATGAAATGTTGTACTGAAGTTCAACTTCATACCCAAAGCTGTTTGCAAACTACCCTAAAATCTCAATGTAAATCTAGGATCTTTATCTGATACAATTGAAACTGGGACCCCATGTAATCTTACTACCTCATTCACATATTTCCGAGCTAATTGATCCAGTGTATTGTTCTCCTTCACTGGCAAGAAATGGGGTGACTTAGTCTATCAACAATGACCTATATGGCATCATGTTGACTTAGTCCTCGGCAAACGTATAATGAAATCCATAGTGATTCTCTCCTATTTCCACTTTAGAATAGGCAATGATTGTAACTTCACAACCGAGGCCTGATGCCCTGCCTTTGTTTATTGGCAAGTCAAACACTAAGCAACATACTCAGCTACTTCCTTCTTCATCCCTGGCCACCAAAAATGTTGTTTCGGTATATTATACATCTTGGTAGTACCAGGATGCATAACATAGGCTGCTATTTGTGCTTCTTCAAAAATCTCCTTTCTCAGATAATCCATATTAGATACACACAATCTCTACTTCAACCACAGTGTATTATTCCTCAATTCAAACTCAGAATCTAGATTCACTTTCAACTTCTCAATAAGCTTCACAAATTTAGGATCTTTACTTTAAGCTTTTCTGATTCTTTCATGCAATATCAGCCTATGCTTTAATGTAGCTAACGATACTTCATTTTACCCCAAATTCAATTCAACATTTTATACTCTTAATTGAACTAGGTTTGGTAACCTCGATGTCTGCAATTGTGCCACACTATTATTGGATATTATGCTTAATGCTTTAGCCACTACATTAGCTTTACCAGGATGATACTCTATTGTGCAGTCATAATCCTTTAGTAATTAAATCCATCGCCGTTGTCTCATATTTAATTCTTTCTGACTCAACAAATACTTTAAACTTTATGATCAATGAATATCTGGAATGTCTCACCATATAAATAATGTCTCCAAATTTTAAAAGGAAATATCACTGCAGCAAACTCTAAATAATGAACCGGATAGTTATACTCATGAGACGTTAATTGTCTCGATCCATATGTAATCACTCTACTATGATGCATGAGTTCGCATCCTAACCCTTAGTGTGAAGAATCACTATACACACCATAACCTCCATATCTAGATGGAATAACTAACACTGATGCTGTAGTTAACCAATGCTTTAGCTCCTCAAAACTTCTCTGACATTCGTCAGTCTATCTGAATGGTATATTCTTCCTCAGAAGCTTTGTCAAAGGGAATAAGATTAGTGAAAACCCCTTAACAAACCTTCGGTAGCATCCTGCTAGTCTAAGAAAACTCCATATCTCATAAACATTTCTAGGAGCTTCCCACTTCATCACAACTTTTACTTTCTTTAGGTCTACTTGTATGCCCTAACCAGATACTATATGACCTAAGAATACTACTTGTTCAAGCAAAAATTTACACTTACTGAACTTGGCATAGAACTGTTTCTTTCTCATTATCTATAGAACTAACCTCAAATGCTCAGTATGTTCTTCTCTGCTTTTCGAATACATCAAAATATCATCAATAAACATAATGACAAAGTGATCTAAGTAGGGTTGGAACACCTTATTCATCAATGCCATAAAAGCCACCGGATCATTTGTCAACCCAAACGGCATCACCAAAAACTCAAAGTGTCCATATCTGTTCTTGAATGCACTTTTAGGTACATCAACTTCAGTTATCTTTAACTGATAGTATAATCTGAAATCTAGTTTCGTAAATACCTGAGCTCCATATAACTGATTAAGTAAATCATCTATCCTCGGTAGAGGATACTGGTTCTTCACTGTCAACCGATTCAACTGTCTACAATCAATACATAATCTCAAAGTTTCATCCTTCTTCTTTACAAACAAAGCTAGAACACCCCAAGGTGACACACTGGGCCTGATAAACCCTTTTCCAACAAATCCTATAATTGGGTCTTAAGTTTCTTAAGTTTCACAGGTGTCATCCTATACAGAGGAGTTGATATAGGAGCAGTACCTAGAACAAGGTCAATGGTAAACTCTGCTTCCCTTTCTGGGGGTAAATTCGATAGTTCAATAGGAAACACATCAAGAAAATCCCTAACAATAGGAATATCCTGAATGATCTGTTCATTCCGAGTATCCATCACATAGGCTAAGTAAGCTTCACACCCACCTCAAATCAATCTTAAAGCATTCATCGAAGAAATCAATATGGCTAACTGATATGAATGGATTTTGCTATATTTTTATATGTTATTTCATTTGAATTCTTTCCTATTTTTTGTGTTTAATTGCTTATTTTGTGTTCCTATTAATTTTACATGTAGATTTAATGATGGATACAAATACAAAGTTAAAGCATGAAATGGCAGCAGCAACAAGTAGAAAATGGCAGTGTAGAGACACAACAGTTAGACAAGAAACGACAATGTAGCAGCAGACGTTATCAGTGTGCATTTCATGCCAGCAAAACGACATGTAGAAAAGGTGGAAACAAGTAGCAAAACGACAACACATGGACAAGCTGGCTAAGAAAAACGTCATTGTATAGAAGCAGCGTAAGGTTTTGCAAGGTTTTGTGAATAATGAGCATGGACCAAAAAACCATAATATAAAATCTTCAAATCAAGCAACAGTAGGCGGTGTGAAGAGAGGGGGGCTTGTGGCAGAACTAGAAGAGAAGAGTGAGTAGCGTAAGAGAAGAGAAATGAGTGAATAGTAATGTGGACTAAAAGCTCCAAATGTTTAATTGCCCCATCGATGAATAATATTGAGGAGAAGAGAAGCTTGTCGTGAGTGAAAGAACAAGGGGATCTTCGGTATGGATATTAATAGGGGTTGAAGCATTGTTCCAAGAGAGACCCATAGAGGGCTAAATGTCTCGACATTGGTTTGGAGGTGACATCGATGCCGACGATCTAGGTTAAGTATTTTTTATTATTTGTTTATTTCTTTGTCTCATTAGGAATTGATTATGTTATCTTGTGTTTATTGAATTGGGTATTGAATGATGATGATTTTACTGCTCCATTGAATCATTTTTTATGAAAACCTATTGCTATAATTGAATGCAATACGTAATCGTTGTATTTCCGATTCATGTGTAGTGATTAATAGTTCTGAATCATTAGAGATAACATAAAATAGGTTAAATAATCCGAGCTTGTGTGATAATTGCCTAGATTGGTCTAATTTTTTGATTCATAATGTAGTTTTTCGGATAAATTTAGAGATCTTATTCTACATTTCCTGATAATGAGGGTTGATTAACAAGCGCTTCGTGATTAACTAGGATCTAAGGAAAAATCGGGATTAACAGAGCTTGTTATTAATCTATAACCGATAATTGCTAAAAGAGATAAAAGAATAACAAATCAAATAATTATGCTTAATTAGGGTATAGGTCAAGATTGAACCAAAGAACCAGATCCCCACCTAATTCCCCAATTTTATCATTTTTTGCATATTTTCTTTAATTTCTTTTCATTAGGTTTATTTCATTTTATTTTCTTATTAAATCCAAAACCTCCCTTTACCTAAACATCAATTAATTTCAGTTCATAAGCTATCTGAACACTCCCTGTGGGATAAACTAGACTCACCACTACTACAATAGTAGTCTAGTTATTTCATTTTGACTAGTGTTACGATGCACCGATCAATTTTAGCACCATTACTGGGGGAGTGTGGTGTTTAATTTTTTTTTGTGATTTTAATAGGTGTTTTGTATATATTTATTCGTAATTGGTTTCTTTTCAACTATTTCATGATCTTTTCTTTTTTTTTTGTTTCATGTTTGTAATAAAAAATTTTGATACAGATGGAAGTAATTTTTCTTTAATTCATATTCTCAATCCTATAACAATGTTTGGACTGATCAACCTAACTTTTGTTATTGATGGGATAATCAGCCAAATTACTTCCATGATAGTTTGCAGGAAGCACAGCAACTCCCGTACAGGCCAGAAGCTTCCTATCAAGGCTCAGGTACATCCTTAGAAGAATTAGTTAATGTGTATGTTTCTAACACTTTGCAATTCCATCAGTAAATAAGTTCTAGAATTCAGAACTTGACAAGCCAAGTGGATCAATTGATGGAAGCTATCAACCTCCTAGCATCACAAAGCAAAGAGATGCAACCATGTCAACCTGAAGAGTACCCGATGGATATTAGTGCAGAAACCTTATAGAGTGAAGAGGAGCTTGAGAATTTTGAGATCAACCCTCAACAAATTGCTTGTGAAGAAGAAGAAGTTGAGAAGGAGCTCGAAGCCAAAAAGGACGTATCATTTATCTCAGAGGTATGTACTGAGTCCATGATTATTTTTGAAGCTAGCTCTTCACCTTTACAAAGCAGGTTGAAGGGACTAAACAAAAAAAAAAGGTGAAGAGATGTTTGAAATATTTCCCGAGTGTATAGATTCAGTCAAGATTGAAAGTCTAAGGATAGGGAAGGAGCTAAATGGGAACAACTATCAACCAAGACCCTATCCTAAAGAACCTCACATTGAAGAACTGTATGTGCCATTAAAAGATCATAATTTTGTAACGTGACGAGAAGAAGGTCAAGCCAGCAACCCTAAACCAAGGCGTTTCTTAGGAGGCAACCTAAGGCAAGTAAATTTCTTTTCTTTACATTTTCGCATTTCTTTTTCCATGTATGTGTGCTCTTTGTTGGTTTGTTTATTTGTTCTTATTTTTAAGTTTTCAATCAAAATGAGAGAAAGAATAAAACAAACATAGAAACATTTATTCGTTTTCTGTTGCTTCTAGGATTATATAATCATGAGCAGAGAATGTATTGACTAGAGAATTTCATAGCAACTTTGGCATGTACTTTTTCTCTTGTGATTAGTTGATATGCATTATCTTTAAAAGAATAGTGACTAGTGGTAGCCATAGCTGGTGAGATTTTGAGCCTTATTAGATTGAAACATCCATATCAGTCTCATTATCTTTTGATAATGTGTTACCTTCATGACATGTACATCCTGATTTTGCGTTGAATTTCTATTCAAGACCACATTTTTATCACATGCATTAACATGGATATGATTAGGCATTCTTTGTTTTCATAAA
>JAOTAY010021623.1:0-10377 GCA_025629805.1 Erythroxylum baracoense | reverse complement strand
TATCTGCCGCAATGAGGAGGAAAGCATCCTTCATCTGCTTCGAGATTGTCAGGTTGCTCGGGATGTCTAGAAGCAATTGGTACCAAGGTCCGAATGGGTGGCGTTTACTTCAACCGAAAAGGAGGATTGGCTTATTCACAATCTATCAAAGTCGATCCATTCTTATGAATTAATTCCATGGGCGACAATATTTGCAGTGGGTTGCTGGAAGCTTTGGCAATGGCAAAACCAGTCCCTCTTTAACGCTAGCTTCGTTAGACCATCCTCATGCGTTGCAACTATTTGGAATTATACATGGTTGTGTAGCCAAGCCTCAAAGACAGAAACCGAGGACCCTTTACTGAACAAATCAAAGGAATGGTTACTTATTGGTTGGCAGCCTCCTGAGCAGGGTTGGGTGAAGCTGAATACGGACGAGGCCTCTAAGGGGAATCTAGGCATTGCGGAAGCGGGAGGTATTATACGTTATGAAGAGGGTAGGTATATTCGGATTTGCTCATCACATTGGTATCACCACCTCGATGAGTGCGGAGCTGTGGGCAATTAAGATAGGACTTCAAATTGCATGGGAGAAAGGCTTTAGACGAGTTCATCTTGAAACTGATAATGCCTCAATTACTGATAAGCTTAGGTTAAGTTCATGTTTACAAGAGTCTAATGCTGCTCTGTTTAGGGACATCAGGGCCCTCCTTCGAAAGGATTGAGTGGTTTATATTTCTCATTTGTACAGGGAAGCTAACCAGTGTGCCGATTGGTTAGCTAACTATGCGCTTTCCCTTTCTATTGATACCCACTAGTTTGTTTTGTGCCCTTAAGGCCTCGAAATATTGCTATTTGGGAATGTTATAGGGGTCTCCATGCCCCGTTTATATGCTTTGTAGCTTGATACCTTTGTTTTTATTTTTATTGTATTCGGGATCAGCCCGCCGCTTTTACCTAAAAAAAAAAAACCATGTGAATGTAATTACATACTGTTAGAGTATACTATTAGGAGCTTGATTTGTCATCTTCAGATTTTCATTAGGAGCGTCTGCTCAGTCCCCCTCAAGCTGGAGTGGGTGACCTGGTGAACTCCAAGCTTGGACGGAAGAGCTTGAAATCGATGCCGAGATAATGGCTTCGTGAAGATGTACGCAGTTTGATCAAGACTAGGGATATAGCGAGTTACGAGAGTACCAGCAACAACTTTTTACCGTACAAAGTGATAAGATAATCTAATTCGATATGCTTGGTTGGACTAAGAAAAACTGGATTGATGGACATATGAAGAGCACTAAGATTATCACTAAACAATTATGGTGGATGAGGAAGAGCAATGCCAATGTCAACCATTGCCAAACTGACTAGAATTAGTCATTTGGATAGTTGACCTTTACTATTTATAAATCCTTTAACATTTTAATGTTTAGTCAATATGAGATACTCTAACACATACAACATATAATTGATATATCATATTGTCTTGCCAGAGAAAAGAAGAGACAAATGAGCAAGATATGAGCTCCACAAAAGAGAAGGGCTGGCGACGAAATATAACATCACTGAAAGAAACCAAATTGTCGTCAAAACTATTTAGCAAAAAAAAAGTCGAACCAATGGTCACAAAAGTCCGGTAGCAAAAAATTATCAACAACGTTTTAAAGGAATCGTCGCTCAAAAGATTTTTCTACGATCATCCCTTCGTTGCTAATAAGAATAGGCGAGAAGAAGAGAAATAGTCGCAGATAACTTATTGCAACGTTTAATTTTGGTGGGTAAAGGTTATTAGCTATGTTAACGTAGGCGTAGGTAATAACTTCTACTGACGATTTATTTTTGTATTAGAATATTTTTAGCTACGAAAGTTTAGCTAAATGTTATTATAGACATTCTGGAAAGCGTAGATAAAAAGACTTAGCTATTATTTTATATTTGTAGTTAAAGGTTTTTAGTGCGAATATTTAATTTTAGTTTAACTTCCCTATTACCAATTTAATATTTAATTATAATTATTAACAACATTTTAAATTCATATTATTGTTTTTAACATGGTTTGAATTATAATTTACTGACATTTTGTAATTATTTTTGGTCATATTGTTTAAATAATAATAAATGAAAATTAAAAAGTTTCATAATTAAAAAAGAATATGCAGTTTATACAAAAATATGTAATTAAATGTTAATTACATAACTTAAGAAAAAAAATTTATAGACAAACTAAAACTTATCATCATCACTACTACTGACATATTGTGACTCAAGTATTTGTTTGACCATCTTTTCAAGCTTTGTCAACTCTTTTTCAGTACAGTCTAGTTTTTGCTCATTACATTGTAATTGTTCTTAAGGACAATCTAACTTTTCTTTATTACATTGTAACTGAGCCTTAAGCGATTGGATTTTCTCTTCAAGCGTCGTTACATATGCTGATTATGACGATGAAGAACCAGTTGGCTTCGGGCCATGCCTAAGGCCTTTGACATACCCTGATCTTGTACCAAAGACATTGTTGCAAATGTCATCCATATTGGGATCATTCCCATCAGACAATGATCTCTGCAAGAACTCCTATATCTTATCCTACAAATTAAAACACAAAATCAAGATGTATTCCAATATTATTACTTAGTATTACATAAATAAATAAACTCTAAAGCTAAATTTTTATACTTACATAGTAATTTTTCACCTCTTTAGACATCCAGCTTTCACCTTCCTTGTAGTGTGTTAGCTTGGGATCACACTCTTCTCCATGAAGTTGATGAGTCTGACTCTGTTATATGAATTAAAAAAATGAAACACAATAGATTATATTGTATTAACTAATAGAATAATAACTTCTAAACATTACACTTACAAATTCTTCTTATACGACAACAAATGATTTGGAGTCGATGTTGTAAAGAGTTTTCATTTTTGCTCTGTTAATCTTGATTTTCTCATACTTTTCCTAAATAAAAAGAAGAAATAATCATTAATTGCAAAAACAAAATTAATGGAAGGAAATGTGAAGAGAAAGAAGACAAACTTTAACCTTCGAAGAGGCCCAATAATCACCCATTTCACTCCAATTTTCTAGAGTCACCCATTTTGGAACATATCTTCTTGCCTCCTCACCCGAAGGAAAAGAGTTGTAGTATTTATGAAGTCGATAATGATAATCCTTTGTCCTTTGTTTCAATAGTGAACTAACACAGCCTAAAAATTTAGGGTTCTCAATATCGACGATATGGAGCTTCACAACACGTATTAGTTAACTTACTCTTTAAATAAGTAAACCCATATTGCATATAATAAAATAAATTGAAAAATTACTGAAACTTTTTCCAAAGCATTATGTAGCAAGTTGTCTTTCTTCAACTGCCTAGCATGCTAAAGGTAAGGCAATTCATTCCTCACAACGTCTCCCAACTCACTTGATAATTTTGCTGATTGGATTTTATTAACAGGGCGACGTTGCGTTGAATCAATATGCATAGACAACTTGTTGTTCATTACAACGTTCATACGGTGCAACTTAGATCCTTTAGTGATACGTCTACTTCTTTTTCTTATGCTAGTATTGGAGCCTGACAATAAAAGAATAACGATAAAAAAACGACATTAAACATGTAACTATATATTTGAGAATAACTATAAATTTAGGTGGTTAACAATAACAAACCTGAAGATCCCTCAACACTACTTGAGGTAGATATAGGTTATTGCTGACTGCTTTCATTGGAGAATGAAATCAGTAGTTGTTGATCGATGGGTCGGATTCAATTGGTTGTTATAGGGGAGGAACATCTTTGGTAGTTGCCACCCTCTTTCCCTTGTTTCTACTAGGACCCATTATATTGAATATCTATAAATGAAATATCAACATAACGTATAATCTTTACTCAAACATCAACATTCTGCATGAATATAAGTTAAAAACAAGTCAAAACTAAGCATTCGACATAAACATAAATCAAACATCAACATTCTGCATAAACATAAGTAAAACATCAACAATATGGATTGATTTATGCTTAATAAATATAAGTAAAACATTAACAACATAACTCAAATATAAACATAATATTTCAAAAAATATAAATAATTTATTTACATTCAATCATCGTGATTAAGCACCTATTTGGTTGAGCTTTTGGTAGGTTAAAAAGTACTTTTTTCCACTGTAAAAGCTATTTTAAGGAAAAAATGAGTGTTTGACTGTAAGCTTCAAAAGCACTTTTGAAGTAGAAATAGCTTTTGTAAAAGCTAAAATATAGCTTTTTCAAAGCTCAAATTTAGAGCTTTTCAAAAAAGCCCCTTATTTTAGCTTTTTTGGGTAGATATTTTTACGTCACTTACGTATATTTCGATTTCTTTGGTTTTGTTCTGTTTACAAAAATTCTTCTTCTCTCCAACACACAGCAAAAACAAGACACCTACGGATCAACTCACAGGTTAGTTTTTTTTTTCTGGTATACTTTTTCTAGGATTTTTCGAATGCTATTTCTTGTTATTTTTCCTAAGAACAAGACACCCACGGACGAACGTCTGCATTCAAACGTAGACCTTTGTATTTTAGAAGCCATTAGACCAAAAATTTTAGAAGCTACTGACAGCATTGTGAACATGTTGAGGCTACTGACAACATTGTGACCCTATCAGGTCTTACCATGTTGGTTCATATTATCTAGTACATGAAGAGCTTTTGTAGGCAGCCCATTGCATACATAATTTGACATTGTCGTATTGCCATGATTATGCACCTTAACAAATTCATGATTATGCACCTTAATAAATTCATGAATTGTCCATTTCTTATCTGACCTTCTCTTCACATGAATAATGGCTTTGCAGTCTTCTTTTTGTCTCTTATGTTGCCCTCTTGAATTTTCTAATGCTATGATTCCATCAAACCCGTGAGTGAAGATGCTAGTCCCTTACAGTAGTTATCTAGTTATTTTAAGTGCACTCAATGATTCAAAGTATGCATGTAAAACTATTTTTAAATATAGGCTGAAAGTAATACATGATGAGTAATTTGTATTTGAGATAACAACTCCTTATGAAGTGTGTCTCTTTCTTTACTTTTGTACATGCATAAACTTCCATAGTCATTGTTATGCTTTTAATGCTGAGTTCACAAAAGATTTAATGCTTTTAATGCTTATTATTCTTTTGTCTATGTCATTTTGGTTATGCTTTTATATTTTCTTATACTTGTTAAATTCATTATTATATGCAGTGGGGATTTTGTTGTTGATAGAAAATGTCAATATCAAGTAAAGATATTCAAGGTGGGGATAAATTGAAAAAAAAAAGGTTAAAGCAGAGTGGAATGATAGAACTCTTGAAATTTTAATCAAAATTTTTGTGGCAGAAACATTAGTTAGAAATCGACCAAATGGTGACTTTAACAAGATTGGATGGAAAAATATAGTTTCAAAGTTTGCTCATGAAACTAAGAATAACTATCAATACAAACAATTTAAGAATAAATGGGATGGATTACAAAAGGATTGACAGCTTTGGACAAATTTAGTAGGTAAAGAAACTGGACTAAGATGGGATCCTATTAATCAAACTATTGATGCAAGTGACGAATGGTGGGGAAAAAATGAAAGTAAGCATTTAAGCTTTAGATTTATAATGTTCTAATGTTACTTGATAGTTTTATAACTTAAACAATATTATTGTAGGAAAATTCTGAAGCTGCCAAATTTCGAACTAAAGGTTTGAAATATTTTGAACAGCTAAATATTTTATTTAAAGATGTTGCAGCTACAGGAGAAGGAGCTTGGTCACCTTCTTCAAGCTTTGTACCAAATGATGCTTATGTGACGTGTAGAGAAAGCCTATTTGATACCGATCTTGACCATAATATAATATATTGTACTTTGCATATTGTTTAATATACTTTAAATATTATTTATATGAATAAATAATTTTGTTATAAAAAAATATAGTTAAAATTAATAAAAGTGCATTTTATTTTTATGTTGCCAAACAGTTTACTGTATGAAGCTCTTTTTAAAAAATTATTTTTTTAATTGACAGCCAAACAGTCAACTGGCTTTTTAGAAAAGCTCATCTAAGAAAAGTTCTACTAATAAAAGCTCTATTGACAAAAGCTCTACTGATATAAGCTCATCTAAACAGGCACTAAGACTTTGAAATCATCATCATTAATTACATTATCATTGGATTCTTCATCACTAATATATTTGGGGAAAGTATCATCATTGTCATTTAATTCATCTTAAGTATAGTCTTCATCTATTTGTACGATAAGATTGATTTGGACTTTATCTAGTTGTACTATTTTAGGATCAACATCTCTCCTATGGAATGATGATATATCTGCATCTTCTACTTGAATGACTTCATTATTGAACTCCAATCCAATCTCTTGATATACTTCATCTACATCCTTATTGAGTTGACCATTATCCCTTTCACAAAAATCGAAGACATTTTGGTGTTGAAACTTTTGAAAAATCTTCCAATTGCTACCTAATACATTATTGTTGAGGTAGAAAACTTGCTTTGCTTGACTTGCAAGGACAAAAGGATCATTATCGTACTATGTCTTACTAACTTTGATGTTAATAATATTCCCATTCGCTTTCATGTCAATAAGATTAAACAATTTACACTTAAATAAAATGACATTCTTATCTTCGATGTAGTACAACTCTAATATTCCAAAGATGACAATGTAGAAGTCAATAAAATCGTTTTCATGACATCCCTTAACAACAACCCAATAATTTGGCTTCTAAGTCGACTATCTTAATTTTGTATGTGAAATCTCAACCCATTAATAATGCAACATGTATATTTTTTCCAAAAATATAAGGCCTACATGCCAAACTATATAATGTTGTTGTCACTTTTTACACATTACAGTTATGTAACCTTATCATCTGTATGACGAAATGAAATTATAAATTATTCTGACATAGAAATTGTCATATGTAATGAATATGTAACTTACTTGATTTCTAAACCATGATAAAAACATTAGATTATGTCTTTCTTCAACATTAATAATCCATTTGCTGCAAATGGATTCTTTGTGCTCTCTATTTAAAAAAGTAAATGAAAGTAAGGAAATGAGATTCAATGACAAGTATTAGATTATGATTGTTTGAATCAAAAGCAATATATATACTCTATATATATATCGACTTTCTCGTAATTGTTCAAAATATATCAATGGGCGATTTAGAATTCATCTTTATTTAACTCCACATATTTACCCACACCAAGTGGCCATACTTTTTGGGAGAAAATTGACAACCTACCTTATTCATCAAAATTAAAATTACATTATGGTCTATTAAATCTTATCTCCACATCACTTAAGTACATTGAACAAAATGTCAAGCAATCATTTGCTATATAAACCTTTGCAATTAACCCTTCAGGTCGAGCTCTATTACATACATAATGCTTAAGAGAACATAAAAACCTAAACAAAATATAAAATATTAGGAATTGACAACCCACATATAACACAAAACTTAAAATAGTAAAAGTTAATATGAATTACCTTTCAATCTAGAACATCCATCAAAATTGAACCGATCCACAGAGTTTTGCTTCATATGGTAAGTGAGTTGCCAAATGAACCATTACATCAAAAAACAATAAGGGGAATACTAGTTCAAGCTTTACTATAATCAAAGTTATGTCTTTTTTCCATTTGTTCAAGCTCTTCAACTTTAAGTGTCTTGCAACTAATTGCTTAAAAAACTCTCCTAATTTTATAGACACATCCTTCGGCAAACACCCACATATTTCAATAGGAAGTAATAATTTCAAAAGTACATTATAATCATGGCTTTTTAACCTTGATACTTTTCCCTTTTTAACATTCACATAACGGCCTATATTTGATGCATACCTTTCAAGAAACTTCACTAATTGAAGAAACTGTTAAAATGCTTGTTTCTCCTTTTTTGACATGTTGTAACAAGTAAGGGGAATAATGTATAACCCATCATCTCTTCTTTTCAAATGCCAGTCTTTTATAATATCCATGTCTTCCAAGTCAAGTATAGCTTTAATTGTGTCTTTTGATTTCCCGTCAATCCCATCACAATTCTTAAAATATTTTCACAAATATTTTTCTCAATATACATGACATTAAGATTATGCCTCAGTAGTAATTCCTTCTAATATGCTAAATTGAAAAATATTTTTTTTAGTTCAGTTGAGTTCAACATCATTTCTTTTTTGTTTTCTATTACTTAGGTGTTTGTCAAGTGTAATGTCACCCAAATGTGATAACTGGTAAACAACATCATCACCAGACAACTGCAACGGAGCTTCACCCAATTCTACTTTGCCATTAATCAATTTACTTCTTCGCCATTTATGCCCATATTCCAAATAACGACGATGACCTGTATAACATATTTTACTCGTAGGCTCATTGAATAAGTTTGATGGTTACACATAGGACAAGCCATATACCCTTTAATGCTCCACCTAGACAAATTACCATAAGCTGAGAAATCATTTATAGTCCACAAAATAGCAGTATGCATTATAAATGTTTTGCCTTGAACAACATCAAAAGTTTGTAATCCAAATTCCTATAGATCGTTTAAGTCATCAATTAATGGTTGCATATATACATTGATATCCTTACCAGGAGCAGTAGGTCCTGGAATAAGCAAAGACAATAACATAAAAGGCTCCTTTATACACTTCCATAGAGCTAATTTGTATAGAACTAGAATAACCAGCCATATACTATATGAAATACTCATATTACCGAAAGGATTAAATCCATATAAGGCTAATCCAAGTCGAACATTACGACAATCCTGTGCAAGCCATAGAAACTTTCTATCAAATTCTTTCCATTCCATTGAGTTTATTGGATGACACATAATTTTATCATCAATGTGTTTCTCTTTATGGCACCTTATATCCATGGATGTTTGTTTTACATAAAAAGTCTTTATAGTCGTGGTTTAATAGGAAAGTATCAAAAGATTTTATTTGGTTTCTTTTCCCTCTCCCATCATCCACTTACCACCTTGATGTATCACAAATTTGACACTCCTGAACTTCTTTACTTTCCTTCCAAAATAGAATACATGCATGAATTAAAATATATCCTAATTCAAGGCCTTTTAACATTTTCTTTGCATCATAGTAAGATTTCGACAATTTATGTCCAACAGGTAATGCATTGTTCAATAAGTCAATTAACATGTCAAAAGACTTGTTACTCCATTTATTATAAACCTTCAAATGCAACAACTTCACAAAAAAAGATAGTTGTGAGAAATTTGAGCACCCTAGATATAATTCTTCTTTAGCAACTTTCAATAACGCCTCAAAATTATCTTGTGTAATACTACCAATTATGTTAGGCATACCTGTTTCATTGATAGTCTCCATATAATTCCTATAATCATCTAACATCTCGTCAATCCCATCATAATCATCATCATTAACATCATAATCATGAACATCATTATTGTTACTATTATCATAACTTTTACCACCACTTCTACTACAACTTGCTTCCTTACATTCACCATAATAAAGCCACGGACTATAGAATTTATCTATGCCTTGAATTAGCAAGCGATTATATACTACATACTGACTTTGAAAGTCGGACAAAAAATATGACATTCATCAGCCATTTGATGTTATACAAATTGTATAAAACTCTTAACTCTTACGTATTTAGTGGACCATTTCTGATGAGACATCTAACTTTTATCCATGATGCTATACAATAAAAGAAGATAACTAAATTATTAAATGCATTTCTTATTCAATTTTGCGTTACAATTAATTTTTAACATAACAAAAACTTGCAAAATTACATTACAAACTCAAAAAACAATCAGGACTTTTGTTGAACACCTTATAGGCAAGTATATTTCAACTCAAGAACACAATAAAAAACATCTATTTTCCTTTTCTTTAACAACAATAACATAACTTTTGCACAATTCAATCATTATCATCACCAATTAACGCAAACAAATCAACAACAATCTCAAAACATAACACAAAACCATCATTCTATTTTCAGCTTCAATGACAAAACAAAATAAAAAGGTCAACACTACTCACTAGATGAAGAGAGAAAATGCAAGGAGAAGATTCGTTCATGACGTCGAAGACAGAGGAGAAGATAAGGCAAAAACAAAGGTATGCAATGTGGGTTTTAAAAAACAAAGGAGAAGAGGGCTGATAAGTCGAAGGGGGGAGAAGGAGGGTTGGCATGTCTATGTTTAATCAAACGCTAGGATGACCTCATTTGTCATCCTATAAATGACATCGTCTAAGCCAGTGTCATTTGTGTAACATCCCGTTTCCAGAGAACGGGTCGGACCAGAGAAACGGGTCCAAGTGTGGTAAATCAACACATCTCATGCT
>JAOTAY010021622.1:0-10377 GCA_025629805.1 Erythroxylum baracoense | reverse complement strand
TGTGCAAACATTCAATATTTATGTGCATATATACTAACATTATGCATGAGCAAGAAAAATGCATTTCCTTAATCTCTCTTTACGCTTACATGCATTGAAATTTTAGGTCCTAACCTTTAATATGGGGGCGGGATGTTACATTTTTGAATATAAATTACAATAAACTTCATCTTATAACAAGCCTTATTTTGTTTCTTTTAAAGTTTCTTGAAATATTATTAGCTTGAATCTTAATATTGGTAGCATTATATCAAGTTGAGTCTGTTAGTCCCCATTGGCACCTAATAGGAGGAGGTGAATTGGGTATTAATAAAATTCAACAATTTTTCCAACCAATATACTCAATTTAAAACAATCAATATAAATAAATATGAGAAAATTGTTTAATATAAATGAATCAAACAATTGAATAATAAGTTAAAGAGGATAGGGAGAAGAGAAGGCAAATCGATTTATGATGGTTCGACAAGTAATCCTTGCGTATATCTACTCCTAATAATTTTATTGGAATTCCACTATGATTCTTCTTTTAATGCAAAAAATAATCTTTATACAATCATTATTAGTAAAGAGGAACTTTTCTTATAAGTTTTTTTGTCACGGTAAAAAGGAACCTCAATCTTACTTGTATCACTTCCAAATAAAATAATATACTTCGTCAACCATATATTACAACTCATAATATCTCACTTTATTACTTGATCACTCTAAAATGACTCATTCACCCAAATATGACACAATGATGCTCAAATAATTGAAAAACTCTTCGAAATGTGTGTATATAACACCCAACCTTTTTGATGCTAAAATCAATGCAAAAATAGCTATTATAGTATTTTGAGACCCAAAATAGTCATTAGAGCAAAGAATTAACCCTTATAAAGAATATATCTAAAGCACTAGTAGACTAGTATATGTATGCATTTACAAAACCTGATTCACCAGTCATTGGAATACTAGTCGACCAGTACACGTATTGATCAACCGATACATCAACCAATGTTGCTAAAACTCATGATACATCAATTTTAATAAATTTAACTTATATTGGTCAACCACTAACCTATATAAGTTAACTAATCACCCAAAAAACATGACTTTAACAACTTCAAATGCCCACAACTAATTTGTTTAATCTAAATATGATTAAAACACTTCCCAAAATATTATCTAAAGATTATTTAAAAGATCAAGAGGTTTTTATATTTAAATCAAAAGCGACAATGTCTCTTGATGAATGTAAAGACTTATACAATGAAGTAAGATGAAGGATTATGCATGGTGAGCCTTTTAGATCATCAAATTAACAAATTGAGCTTACAAAAAAAAATAGAAGGTATGAAATGGCCTTGATGAGCCTTGATCTTCTTTTGTTCTTATTTTGATCTTCATTTCATCGGTTGCAAACTTCAACTTTTCTTTAACAACTTCATACACTATCTTCTCAAATTTTATGGCTTCATTTTGCTCTAATATTGCTTTTCATCAAAATAATAAAAACATTGATAGTAATAAGGATGTGCCCACGGATTAGGTGGGTCGTTGCCCGACGAATCGGGGCTAGTCTGCCTGACCACAGACTGACAAGCTCGTGGTCCAACTGACCATAAATGGATTGTGTCAACCCGACCCAACATATATATATATATATATATATATTATTGTTTAAAAAAAAGTAAAAAATGATATCATTTTTTCCGGGCTCGACCTGTGGCCCTATTGAGCCAACCACTTTTGGTTCATGGTTCGGTCAAACTAGGCTAAAATTAAGCCGGGCTAAAATTAAGCCAGGCCGCTCCGGGCCAAAATTAACATCTGTAAGTAGTAATTATGTTTTGTAATCATCAAAATATCAATTGCAACCACTCTAGGTTCAGTAAGTTTATCTTATTGAGTTTATGAATTCATTTTGTTCTTATATTGCTTTTCGACAAAATAATAAACTCATTAGTAGTAATTATGTTTTTTATCATCAAAACATTGATTAAAACTCCCTTAGTTCAACACTATTCTAACATTACACTCTGATCATCAAATTTGGGAAGATAATCACCATGTTTTCATATTAGTAAGGTCTAAAGGAAGAATGTCAAAAGCTATTAAAACCATACTTTTGCATCTTTTCCAGTTAACATGGGACCTCAAAATTTATTAATGTGAAAATACGTAGCCAATCAAGAGATTCATTATATATATATATATATATATATAAGACACATTTATAAGAGTTAGGGTTTAAAAAATTTTAAGACAAAGCCTATAGAATAAGGATTAATTTTATATCTTATAGTTTATTTATTATTAAATTCTATGTTTCATTATAATTATATAGATCCTAAAATGTATTAAAATGGTTTTGTAATTGTTTGCTAGTTTTCTATATAGATTATAACTTATTGAAGGGGTTTAATTTCAATATGATTAGGAAAAGTCCTAAAGGTGGTACTTTCCTTATGACATTAGGAATCTTAGTATAAAAAGGATTTCAAAGTCTTAATTAAAGTATTCTACTAGAGTCTTAGGTAAACTAAAGCCAATAGTTGGTTTCCTAGTTGGATTAGAACTACTAAAGTTCTAACTCAGACAGTATTAATAGTTAGTATTTTAATTTGAGTACGAATCCTTGTTAGACTTGTAATTAGGATGTTTATAACATTTTTATTTTTACCCTATATTTGAAATTAATAAATATATAAACTAGTTACAAAATATTGATATCCATGAGTGATTTTATCTCAGTTTCTTCATTGAACTTTAGAACTTATTAAAAAATTGATTCTTTATGGAGTTTAAATCACTTTATGAATTTAGTTCCTGATTCTTCATAATCAATGATCCAGTTCCTCAAAAATATGATTTATCATTTTTGGTAAAGATTTCAATCTTATTCATGATTTTTTAGGTTTTATTTTTAGGTTAATTCACATCATTTATAAGCGTAATTTTTTTGCTTCTAAATGAATATGAACATCTCTAACTTTCCTTTTTCATCATCATATGTGCACTAATCAATTATCATTGTGGGACTAATTGCCTCATTATAAACATCACATCATGTTCTAATCATTGTGATGGGAACATGAATTTGTATGGTTTGTACTACTCCTTTTTAAAGCATATTATTCATGCAAAATTTTTGTGCAAATTCCTAGATTTTTCTTTACTATTACTTTCTTATTCTTTATCCTTGGAAGTGTAATTCATTAAAATGCATGTGTTGTTTCAACTACATAAAGGCTAGGGATGGAAAATCGATCAGACCTGGCCCAACCCAAAGTCAACAGGCTAGTCCCATTTAGATTGGACTTCGAGCCATGCTTAGGTTTAGGTTGCTCAAGCCCAACCCAGCCCAAGGCCTGATAGCTATAAGGAAAATGACATGATTTTGCTAAAAATGATGTTGGATTTTATTTTTTAATTTTAAAAATTTTAAAAATCGGGTCAAGTCAAGCTTAGGGTTGCTTAGGCCTGGTTAGACTCAGGTTTAGACTCAATTATCTCAAGTCTACAAAAGTTTTCAAGCCCTAAACCTGAACCCGTTCCGACCCATTGCCACCCTTAATGAGAGAGAGACTTACTTATTACAAGCCTAAGTTTTCATAAGACATATCAAATTATAAAATAGTTATTCAAATGCCCATTACTTCAAAAGTAAAGATGCATTACGTTGTCAATTTCTTCACTCTGACATAATAAATGAAGTTAAAAAGATTTTGATGCTTTATTATTCATTCGACGGCACTAATGGATGATATTAAACTTGTTAGAATAGTTTTTACTTTATCACAAATATTTTATATAATTTATATTCATTGGTTGTATCCTTATTAAAATACAAACAAAAAATTTATAATGTGGTTTGAGTTTTCTTTTTGATACTTAAAAGCATTAATCTTAAAATGTATTGTTTTTTATAAAAATTAAATAAGATATTGTAATCCAAACACAATGCTACTACATTACAAACAATCTATATATTCATAGATCTCACTTCACCATTCATACAATGAATGATAAGCAATTTTTCTTTAAAGGGATAAAAACAACAATTATAAGAAAATTCAATGCTTGAAGATGTATTCTGACTCTTTTGCTCTTGCAAATTATTGTTTTGAAGCTTGTGCTTGTCAATTATGCTTCAATAAATCTGAATATGATGATAAGTTTCAGGACACACAACAAATTATTAAAACTTATAACTTATTTGCTTTCACTACTAAAATTATGCAATGAGTCACTAATATTTCACCAATTAATGGGGAAGATGGGCAAAACTTGACTTCGCACTCAAAATGGTTGAAGAAAGGATGTATTTGCAATAATGACATAGCTTACTATCAATGACACTTTCACTTAACTAATATTGTTCTAACTTTTAGAGGGTACAACAATTTGATAAAAAAATTAACTAAAATACTAAATTGGTCATTATGGTCCTTATTGTTTAGATTTAAAGAATCCTGGTGAATTGGTTATGAATATTTAGATAGAAATAAAGAGTTTAACTAAGGAGAATTCATTCACTTTATGGTATAAGATACTTGGTTATATTTCAAAAGAAAAAGTTGAAAGATTGATTAAGCATGAAATTATCCTTAATTTGATTTAGATGATGTTGATAATGCTCATGTAGATTGTATTAGAGGTAAACTCATTCAAAATATTAAGAAAGAGGCTATTATGATTGGTAAGGTTTTGAAGATTATTCACACATATATTAGTTGACCACTAAACCGTACCATTGATGAAAAAAAAATGTTTGTGACTTTTATTGATAACTACTCTTATTATGGTTACATATTTTTAATTATTAATAAGTTTGAGGTCTTAGAGAAATGCAAAATGTTTAAAGTAAAAGTGAGAAGAAACTCAATAGACCTATTAAGATTGTTAAATCATAAAGTTATGGAGAGTATTATGGTAGACATGGAGATTTGAGTTAAGAGAAGGGACTTCTTGTTAAGTTTTTAGAGGGTTGTTAAATAATCGTACAATATACCATACTAAGTACACTTAAGTAAAATGAAGTAGAAAAGAGATATAGTAGTATACTAAAGAACATGGTAAGGAGCATGATGGCAAGATTAAAGATTTCCAAGTATCTATGTGGCCAGGCACTAAAGGCTACACTATACATTTTGAATGGTGTTTCTAGTATGTTAGTTCCTAAAATTCCTTTTCAATTATGGATGTTTAAGAAGCTTGTTTAAATCATTTGAGGGTTTAGTGTTGCTCAATTGAGATAAAGATTTATATCCTATTAAAAAGGTTGGATCCTAGGACTACTTTTGAGTTCTTTATAAGCTACCATTAAGGTTTTGAAGGGCTACAAGATCTACTATCATGTAATAGCACTAAAATTGTAAAGGAATTGACTACAAAGTTTTTGAAATATGATGTAAGAGATGTTTCATTGAGAGATGAAGTAGTTGAATATGTTAAGCCAATATTAATAAATGTTCCTATTATTTATGAGAAAGTTATCAAGTACTTCTAAAGGAACATGAAGATTTCTTAGATGTAATTTTTTCTTTTGAAGTTAGAGATGACACAAATGCTATTGAGTAGGCTTTCATGGATACTTAACTTGATCTTATAGCACCAATGAGATGTTTTCTATAACTTTTGATGCAATTTGTTATGTACATAGGTAAGATCAAATGTATTTCAAGAGAATATGGACCATTTTACCTTTGGTAAAGTAATAAAAAGTGATCATTTTGATAAATCAATGACGAATATAAAGGAGGAGATGTAGTTTGTAAACTATCTATATTGTCAACTAACTCCTAATATCTAATATGCTATACTGGTCAATAGATAGTTTTTGGCTCCAATGGCTAATAGAGGTCTCAAATCTCTATAAAAACATGTTTTTCTCACTTTTGCCTATATCAAGAACCATTTGGTGTCTTTTGTACATATTTCTAAGTATTTTCCAATCATTTGAGACATTATAATTTTTAAGTATAATGTATAATCAATTGAGCATTAATTGTTTCATTTTGATTGAGGAAGCCTTTTTTATATTTTCAAAGTGATAAAGTGAACTACTTTAACTTGCAAGCTTCCTTTGGGGTTCAAGTTTATTATATTTGGGATATTCTTAGTGCCATTGAGATTTCTCCTCACCTTGGAAGAGGATTATAAAGGATGGATTTCTCTTTGTCAAGTAAAGAATATACAAAAGTTATTATTTGCCTTGAAAGAATAATTATAGTGGAAATCCACAAAGAGTCTTGATACATCTCTATTCCTTACTCTTCTACTTTATTATTTAAGTACATTGTTAAAATTTATTAGTTTATTTCATACTTTCATCTTTTATAAATCATATTCATTAACATAGATAAATAATAACTTTTATTCAAAAGCTTAAAACACCTAATTCACCTCTCTCTTAGTTCTATTAGGAACTAAAAATAAAATTAAGAGATGCTAAGGTGTATGCTAAAAAAAAAGGTGTATTGAGACTTCCTTACCAGTCTCAACCAAGGAACCATTTGAATCATTATGATTTTAACAACTCATCTTAAACTTGAGTTTCATCATATTGATGTCAAGTTAACCTTTTTTAATAGTGATATACCATAAGAGGTGTATATGCACCAGTTGAAGTTAATTAAGGTGAAGAGGAATGAGCACCAAGTTTATGTCAATTTATGGATTAAAGTAGGCATCATAATAATGGCAATTAAAATTGTGTAAGGTGTCCACAACTTTATATTTCACTTGACTCTTATATATACTCCAAATTCAGCGGGAGCTTGGTTGTATTTCCAATACTATATGTGGAAGATATATGTTTACCAATATTAACTTGAACATGTTGTAGAACGTGAAGAAGATGCTTTCGAAGAACTTTGTATAGTTGAGATCCATAAGGATAGAGCCAAGAAGGTTTTAGGTCTATATTTAAAAGCTTGTGCCAATAAAATGTTAAAGAGGTTCAACGTGCAAGATTGCAAGGTGGATATATCATATATAATCAAAGATAATAAATTGAGATATGAATAATGACCTCAGTAGCAAATTCTAGTCATAAACATTAGGTTGTAGTTAAGAAAGTGTTATTCTATATATGTAGGACTAAATATTATGAGCTAATTGATAGGGACTAAGATGATCGAGATCTCATTAGGTATACTAATCTTGACCTTAGAGGGTGTTCTAACAAAAATCAGTATACTATATGTCGTATTTTTATGTTAGCTGAAGCAGTAGTTTAGAAGAGTTTCAAACAATCTGATATGGTAAGTTCAACGATCAAAGATAAGATTATACCTTGTAAGGCAAGAGTGCATGTCAAGTAGTTAAATAACTTCATTGGAGGGCTTATGATTTTTTAATCAATTTTTAAACCTGTTAGGATTCACTATAATGACACATATGTTGTATTCATTTCCAAGAATACAAAGACATTATAAAGCCAAGATGTTCAACTTAAGTATTTAATAGTTGAGGATGGATTGGTGATGGTGATGTATTTTATCAATATATTGTCACCATATATGTTTTAGCTGACTTATTGAAGAAAGGGCTTAGGTCCACATATTTTCATAGACAATATGGATATTATGATGGCCAATGATGATTTGATGTAGTAAAAGTTTTGTGACTTTTATATACATGTTTATAGTACTTATTATTAATAAAGTTGTGGATTTTGCACATATTTATTTTATTGTGATGTTTTAAATGCATATATATAATTATCTTATTCTATATTAGTACATGTTCTTTTATCTTGATAAGTGATATAGCTCCTTTATGGAAGTGGATGATTTATGTCATGATTGATCTTTATCATAAATGGCTCTTTGTGGAGCAACCATTCTTTAGCAATTAATCTCCTTATAAAGGCTAATGGTCATTTTAAAATCACAAGTCTTGTTTTGAGACTAATATGATTATACATAGTCTATGATTTTATAGACCGTAGAAGAAAGTCATATTACTCTAATACTATACTGAAGGGTTTAATTAGTGAGTTGTTTATGTTTATGATTATAAAGAGTTATATATTAATTACTATAACCTAATATGAATGGTTTGTTGAATTAGATTCTTTATATTGAAATATATTTTTTAAAAATTGTTTGCAAATTTATTACATTTATTATTTGACCAAATCAAGTCATTTTCTAAATATTTTAAAGAAATTATTAAATCCTAAGTATTTTTCCAAGTAGGAGAATGTATATTTTTTTATATAGGTTACATCTAATTAATTAGTCTTTTATTTTACAACCAGGTCGTATAAAGAGTTGTAGGCCATTAGTTATGATCCAAACTTATTATTATCTAGTCTAAGTCTCACTTTATCTCATAACCTTAATATGTGACTTATAAAGTCCTGTGTTTACATCATTTATAATATTAATTAAATTTCTCTACTTTGCATGTATTATATAAAAGTGATTTTGCAAATATCAAAAACAACAATCATTTTTTCTAATTTAGGTATTCTTCATAATGTTTTATTATTTATATAGGCAAAATATTAATTATTAATACTTTAGAATATTATTAAATATATAATTTCTACACTAATTTCATATAAATAAAAATATGTTACATTATCACATTCTTCTTCTAAAGTTGACTACAAGATCTTGAAAGTTACTGTTTAGCAGGGCTGAGTACTTTTTATATGTTATGCCCCCATTTAGTTGATAGTTGAAAAGTCATATAATAGCTTTTTTAGAGTATTAGCTGTTAATACCCTTTGTTTGGTTAATAATTGGTGGGTTGGTTTATTCAACCCAATTAGCTGAAAATAAAAAAGCTCCAAAAAGGAAAGTTTTATCCTATCAACTAACAAAAATTTATTGGTTTGACAATTGTGCCCTTACTATAAATGAATAGATCACCAAAAGCTTAAAAACCCACCTCAAAGACTACATTTTGTGAAGTGGATCTCTATCACATGGAGTGAGTAAGCTCTAAAATTACAAAGAGGTATGGGTCTTACGACAAAAACTTTAAATATTTTGTAGTATAAGTAAAAAGCAACAAAAGAACATCTGGTGCCTAGTTGTTTAATTCTATTCTATTTCACTTCTTCACGTATAAAGGAAGGTATTAGTTCTTGTACTCTTGGACTCTCATTTTTTATTAGTTCATTATTTCTAAAATATATTGGCGTATCTTATTTTATATTTTTTAGATGTACACAATAATTAGAAATTAGAAATTATATATTTTTAATAAATTACTTAACAAATAAGAAAGTTGTGTGATTAATAAATTTTTTTTACTTAATTGCATCACTAACTATTAGGATTGAAAATATAAATTCTTAAAAAAATATTCAATAAAATACTAAGATATAATATTCATATTCTGATAAATTTTTTAAGTCATGACCTCATAATTTATTTTACAAATAAACAGCTAATACTAAACAATTAATTTTACAAAACATTCTTAATAAACAACTGATATTATCGGTTGATCAAATCAACTGATATAATCTACTATGCAATTCGCTACATACCAATCAGGACATATATATTCTATGCAATTTGGAGTTGGTTAATATTATATTGCTCATAATCGAGCGTTTTACGAGCATACTAAATTGTTAGATTATACGTAAAAATCCTCAAACTAGTGTGCTGAAACTTGTTCCAGTTTGATCGTCCTCGAACCGTGTTGTTTTGTTTACGAAGTCTCGGCATCCCCATCCTAAAATTTTATTATTTCTAACCCTGCGTTTGGTTCATATCCTCATGTGTGGGGACAGAAGACAGGGACAGAAAAATCTTGTTTCCGACCTGTTTGCTTGCTGTCTCCATCAATTTCTGTCCCGACTCCGGATGACAGAGACATAAAATTTTTGTTCCCTCCAAAACCAGAGGACAAGAACGCAAAGACAGAGACAGAAACAAAACACGCACGTAAATTTACAAGAAAACTCTCCCTACGATTTACTTCTGATTCAAGGGTAATGTAATCAAATAATAACAATAATTTTAATTAATTATATTGTAATTAATTAATTAATTACAATATCTTAATTAATTGATAATTTTATTTTAATTAATTAATAATAATATTTTAATTAATGAATAATTATATTTTAATTAATTAATTACAATATTTTAATTAATTGATAATTATATTTTAATTAATTAATGACAATATTTTAATTAATGAATAATCATATTTTAATTAATGAATTGTTATACTTTTATTAGATATATTTTAATTAATTATAATATTTTAATTAATTATAATGTAATTAATTAAGTAATAATAATAATTTAATTAATTAATTTTAATTAATTGATGATTATATTTTAATTAATTAATAATAATATTTTAATTAATGAATAATTATATTTTAATTAATTAATTACAATATTTTAATTA
>JAOTAY010021621.1:0-10377 GCA_025629805.1 Erythroxylum baracoense | reverse complement strand
GCCTAATTAGGACTTAGTGTAAATTTAGCACCCTCTAGATTGTCACATTCATTCATAATTTGAGGTCTTTTAGGTTAGGTAGCTTAACTAGCATCTTTCATGAAAACGAGTAGCTAAAAGCAACAAGGTAGGTCATAATAAAAAATGTTTTGTTTAATAAATTACTATTCCACTGACCTTCTGGTTATGAATAGAGCTAGTAGCCAGTTGAAAACATGATATAGCTATGTAATCGGATCGACACGCATCACAAATGTGTGCCTTCATGTAAAAAGGCTATAATGACATTTCAACCAAGCTGTTTAATAAAATGATTTAGTTAAGTAACCAGATTGACATTCATCACAAATGTTTTCCTGCCATCGTCGCTTCTGAGATTCCACTCCCGACAGTATTCCCATTTATTTCAGTTTTATTTATGTATAGAATCGAAATAGTTGTTGAGATTCGTTATGTTGAATGTTGAGTTTACGTTTATACTCACCTTCAGCTTTTGACTATTGAGATTAATAAAATTTATTCAATTGTGTTTTTTTATTGAGATGATTGTGATTTCAATTCTATTCTTAATAATTCGGCAACAAACTGAGAGAGTGAGTCAGATAAAAATCATCAATTTGGGCTAATGAGAGTTAGGTGAATCAGTAAGTGGAGAATTGAGTCAAGCTAGTAGAGTCAAGTAACGAGAGATCAATAATAGATCCCTGGTAGGTTAATAGGAAATTTTAGAACTAATTTAGGTTTTAGACCAATTGCAGATTGAGAGATCGCAATTCCTATAATTTGAATTAGGGATTACCAATTAGGGTTAATAATTATAATTTGAGAGAGAGTAATTCACCCTAGGACCCCCTAGACCTATTAATTCAGTAATTGCATAATTGGTTAGGTTTTCTTAGTTTCAAATTAAAATCCCCTTTCTCTCCCTTGGTAATTTCTAGGTCAATTTTGAGTTGGGCTGTGATATTGCTATTTTGTTTACTCTTTAGCACTTTAATTTCTCATATTTGATTATTGATTGATTTAATTTCTGCATTAGTTGTTTAATTAGGTTTATTATGAACTTAGCTGCCTTTAGATTTTAGGACTAGTTCCCTTCCTCGTGGGATCGACACCTTAGGTACCACGTGAACGACTCGTGCATTTGCGGTAATTACTAAGGTTATAAATAGTAAAACTTAGTGCGTATAACCTTAAGCGAATAGTCATCATATGATAAATCGACACATCACAATGAATGAACCTACCCCAACTAATGTTCTCAACTAATCGCTCAACATTGCGTCTCACTCCTATAGTTTCTAATAGTTCAAAGTAAAAATATCTAGGAGTATTTAATTCTCTATCTCTAAAGTCCCGAAATCGCATACCTTCATCTTCTGAATAAATGGGAAATGGGGCACGAAAAGTGGTCGTCATATAGAGTTTACCCTTGCCGGAGACTTGAAGGCGTAATTCGTCAATTGGTTTCTAAACTACCATCTTCCTTGAAGCCATTACGAAATAGAAATCTACAAAAATAAGGCAATCTGATAGGGAGTGGTAAGGGACGACAAACATGATGTGACAAAGTAGTGAAATTAGGATTATTTTAGTAGTAAGATTAGCTAAAACATCAACATATTGCAATAGGAATTATGGAGTATAGAAATTAGGGTTACACTTACTTATGAAGAGGGAGGGACAATTTGGGGATGAATAAAATTTAGGATTACTTTATTAAGATAAGGGTTATAAAAAATTAGGGTTAAACTCAAATAAAGCCATATAGGATATTTAGATGTCCACCAAAATGTTTCTTTATTAGCCACATCAACAAATAATTGATAGGGACAATATTTTGACTTGGGTTGTATAAGTTTTGAGAGCTTTTTCACTAAATTAAAACCTTCTAAAGGTTAGGAAATGAATTGAAAAATCTTAAAAGGTTAAGGCACTCGTGAATTTTTATCCCAAAATAATAAGTTATTAGGTACTTTAACAATATGTATTAAAATTTTGAAATTTGATAGAACATAAGATTCTTCTTCAAATTTAGGTGTCCTCTAAAATGTTGTTTTATTAGCCCTTCTTCTTCAACTTGGGCCCATTGGGCACATGAATATCTACTAAAAGGGGAGGATACATGGTATATATAGAAGAAAATCTCATGTTCCAACTGATGGCACAATCTTTTGGTTACAAAGATGAAACATTGAAGTTGCTATAAGGAAGAAATATTTTGGAGCTTAAGAAGCTAGGTGGTAAAGTTGATGGTAACTTAATTTATCTATTTTTCACCTAGCAAAAGCTCCTATTATTTGGTTAGAAATTGTTTTGCGTCAGTTCCAATTTCCTCATTGTGCTTTCTCTTATTGGATAACATTCTATGGTAAGCTCCCTACTATGGATCACCTTTACAAATTTGGTTTGATGCAAAATCAAGTTTCTCTTATTCTTTGAATGTCAATTCTCTTCTATGGTCCTATAAAAGGCTATAAATCAATTTGATTTTTATATTAGCTCTAACAGTTTATCTTACTGGCAAAAGGTGTTTGAAAGAGCAAAAAGGAAAAATAGGGAAATTTTTGAAATTAGGACAGTTACTTTTTTTGCTTTTATATATATTACATTTTGATTTCGATAAATAGTTTAGTGTTCCAGCATAAAACCCAAATTGAGAAGGACTATGTTACTAAGATTGTTAAAAACTTGAGGATGAGGTGAAATGTTGTAAAGTTTAATAGGAATAGGAGAGTAAAGTCCATAATAGATAGGCTAAATCTTGTTGATATGTGAAATGTTCTCTAAGGGAAATGCCCCTTATGAAAACTTATATATATATATATATTTTAATAATATGTTATTTTTATGCTCCTCTAAAAATGAAAAAAAATCTCATAATATAGATTTACTATGCAAAACATATTATAAATGACCAATAAAAGTCCAAACGCTAGGCTCTAGGATGAAAAAGGTAAAACCATTTTATTCTATGCTAATGTTGATAAGAAAAGTATGACTGCACCTAGACCTGTAAGATGGAATGGGTTCAAATTATTATAAGTTTGAAAATTAAAAATTGATAAGATCAAAATTCTAATAAAAGCAAGCCTTTATATCCTTCCAATATTCTTAAATATGAATAAAATTAATAATAAACATGACGAGAAAAGATCTATACTTCAATCTAGGACAAGATAAATATATTGTCATTGATGATTTCTAATATACCTTAATCATGAATTAGATCTTGAATTAAGAATATATCAAAGAAATCACCACCCCACTTTATTAAGGAAGATATAGAAAAACCTAAAGGAAAAGGATCCAAAAAGTCCTAAACTAAAGAAATAAGCTTGGGCTTCAATTTTTAAAATAAGAAAGGTGTTAGGCACTATTTTATACTTCAAAATTGTTAGCTAACTCTAAAAGAATTATTGAAATTTGGGAAGTTTGAGAAGAAATAAAGTTGGGTTTAAATTTAAATGAAAGTTGAAAATTTTAAAAATAAAACTTGTGGTTGAATACCTAAGATTTTTCAATTTTACTTAGGATTTAAAATAAAATACTTCAAAATATCCAATTTTTTTCATAATGCTTTAAGAAAAGAGAATGCTGAAAGTAATGATTTAAAGCTTGAAATTTTGCTGAAATGAAGGCTAAATATGATCTTTTTAAATCAGACAAAAAAGGAGTTTGATTTTGAATTAAAGCATTCATCTTGGAGGAAGAAAAAAAGATTTTCATCCTATAAAAAGAAATGAGTTCTTCATTAAGAGAAGCTTAAATGGCTTAACTTAAACTAAATGGGCTTAATTGAGTTTGAAAATTTCAAATGATTTTTAGAAAACAAAAAACAAAGACTAAATGAGCTTAAAGTGAACGTTAAGGTTTAAAATGAGATGATAATATTTTTGGAAACGAAATTGGTCATTAGACTCTTAAAACTTGAATTTAAACCTAACTAACTTTGTTGGATAAGATAATGTCCAAATTTGTTAGGACACTTATTTATTTTTTCATTTAAAAAGTATGTTTACTAATTTAAAAAGTATGTCAATCTATTAAGGAGCTTTCTTTTAGAAATATGAACCCTAGTGAAACTACATTTGAAAGTAAGACATTCAATATCTATTAACCTATATATTACAAAAAAAGAATGTGATAATTATGATTAAACCTTCGTTTTGAAATGGATAAAAATAACTTTGAAAGCTTTCTTATACCTAAGCTTGATGAGATCTTCAAACATTGTAACCTCTTTACAAGATTTATATTGCGTTTTATACTCTCTCATCCGACTTGAAACAAGATGTTCAATGTACACGAGTACTTTGAAATAGGACTCCAACTCGATCTAAGAAGATGAAAGGGTCAAAGCTTTGGACCTCCTTAAAACACAAAGCCCAAGTCATTATTATAATCCATTAACAATATAACAGGTCGAAATGCTTTTAGTTTTTGAGACCATTAAAAAAAACTAAATACTAAAGTAAGGAGGCTTGGTTATAGACTAATACCATAACTCATATGATGAATCAATATCCCTTTGCATAAAATTCGAAAGGACTATTTTCTTTTTGTTTTCATTGGACATGTCAATCGATAACAAGAAAAATAAAGAGATGTTTAGTTTCACTTATGACCCACAATTGTAGTTTTTAGTTTTTATTTACTGCTTTTAGTTTATGTTTTCCTTTTCAAATAAAAACAAAAACATATTTACTTGTTAATGTCTAATAACTATATATTAGATGAAACTTAAAGATAAGTTATTTTTATAAAAAAATAAATTACATAAATTTTATTCTAATATCTTATATAACATTTATTTGTAAATCACAATGAAAATTATTATATTTTATTAAAATAAATAATTTAATAAGTTAATTAATTATTAAAGAAAATTTTATTTAAAATTGATATATTTTGAAGATATTCTAAATTTAAATTTAAATAATTAATAATTAATAAATTGAAATTATTTTATTTTTAAAAGTTAAAAGTTATAATAATTAGAAAATTTAAATTAAATTATTCAAAATTATTATTAATAATTAATATTAAATAATTTAATATTAAATTAAATTAAATTATTCTTATTAATAATTAATATAAATAATTAAATATAATAATTATTAATAATTACTATAAAATAATTATATATTAAATTGATAATAAATCATGTTGTGAAAAAATAGAAACTAAAAACTAAAACAAATAGATTTTTAACTAGATTTTAAAAAATCCAAAAACTAAAAGCAGAAATAAAAACAAATAGACCATAAATTATTTTTTGGACTTAGCAAAAAATAAATATCCAATCTCTTGGCCATGGACAGAAGAATATATATAAACAAAAAGCTTAAGAGAGGATCAAAAGTGGCTCGACTTCCTAGTATGCAACTTAGAAACTTGGTTTTACTCACTATAAGATAGCAAGAAAGGTAAACTAATTCACCACTAATGCAGATCATATCACGATGTTATAGTTTAGTCATTAGAATGACTGAAAATTGGCAATAAAGACATGTCACAACAAAACAAGAAAATAATAATAGGGTATCGTATTTATACAAAATAGACTAAACTAATAACAAAATAATAATATAAGATGCAAATTAATTAGCTGGACCAAATACACACACACACACACACACACACACATACGAAAGAGAGTGCGACCAAATTACTAAAAACTCTGAATCAAAATCATCGACTGGCATGTTATACCCTTATTTTCTATGTTTGTATTTTATGGAGGACTTTATCGGTGTGTTTATTTTGTTTATTTTGTGACTCCAGGAGAGTTGCTATAGAGCAAAGGTACCTAGCAATGATAGGAGGTCTTTTTTCATTAGGTTAGACAATTATGATATTTTGGATGTTCCAGGAGTTTGTTATGAATGTAGCAAGAATAAGGTAGAGGTATGCGTGTTGCCAATAGTTAGGGGAGGCTTAGATGACAATTAGCAAATTAGAGAGGAAATGATAGTTATCTTACGTTTTTTTAGAAGTTAAAGAATAATACTGATCATAGAAAAAGCTAAGTTGCAAGGAAATGATCCTATACATCTTCAGCAAAAACAAAATATTATCAAATTACAAAGACCATTGTTTTTTCAAACTAGCTAAGAGGTTGATGTTGTTACCCCTAGTTAAGAAGATTTACCCTACATAGTGGAAAAATCCTTTGTAAGAAGTATGATCTTCCAGTGTCTAAGCTTTTGAATGCTTTGGAATTTCTTTCATGCCATATTTAATATACTAGGCAAGCCCATGACATTTGAAGCATTTTCATGTCATCCTTCCTCATTTATGGAGGTTTCAAGAGCCACTGTGTTAGGTGCTACCAAGTTGAAGGTGGTTTAGGGGCTGCACATCTTTCCAGTATGCTTCTCCAAGCTGGTTTTGGGTAGCTGCAATGAAAGACCAAATGATCAGCTATTTCTACTCCCTCTTCATATAGTTGGCACCTATTATCAATGATGGATCTGGACAATAAGTGAATCCTATCAAGAGTAGGTAGTTTTCATTTCAAAGCAAGCAAGAAATTTTTAGGATATCTTAAGGGGAAGTAAGGGGCTTCATACACATATGGACTCCAATTTCAATTTATTTTGTCTTCCATAGATGGTATAGGTTGGTAGTTTGGTTTCCAATTAGGCAATTCATTTAAAATCTACCAGTATCTACCTAGCTGCTCCCTTGAATCAAGGAATGCACCTTTACAGTAACTGGAAAGAAGGATTTCAGTGTATAATAGTTTTATAGCACGTGGTGTAGGCTTAAAGGGCTCCAATTGTCAAACCATAAGGATGTGTTGTAACCATTTCCAATTTTCCCTAGTAGTGTTGATGCCTTGGAGTTCTATGCTTAAATATCTGCTACATTATTTATAAGGCATCCCCTTTTAGCTTGGCATTCTGTAAACTAGCCCCTCTATGGTAGTATCCATTAACATATTTTCACTAATAGTGTTGATGCCTTGGAGTTCTTTACTTAAATGTCTGCTACATTATCTATAAGGCAACCCCTCTCAGCTTGGCATTATATAAATTAACCCTTTATGGTGGTATCCATTAACTCATTTAATCTATAAGGAGAAATTTTCTATGAGAATTCTCTAAAGATATTTGACTAAGAGTGCAGAATTGATGATCTTCAGTGAGGATAGACCTTAGCCTCATTCCTTTTTGGGGTGTAACACCTCTTTCTAGCTAACTTTTATAAAGGGTTTAGTATACATGTCCCCAATCAAGATATAGTTCCTCATTAGCCTTTCAATTTCCTTTATAGTCTTTATTAGTATGGGATAGTGGGAAGCCTAATAAGTGATTAAGTTAGAAATCACCAGATATAAAATTTGGAGTCTCTTAGAGAAAAATTTTCTCTTCTAGCTGTTCATTCTAACTATAATTATGTTATATAAAACTTTGCAATCATCAGAGCTTAATTTGCTTAAAGAGATGGGGACTCCAAAGTATCTAAATAAAAGAAAATTTTGTGGAAAGCTAGTTAGAACAACAGGCTTTCTGGAGATTTGTTTAACAAGCTTTCTAGAGATTTGTTCACAATCCTTAGATAGGATGATGGTGCTCTTGTTGTTAATCATATTCATCCTAGAAAGGGAAGTGAAACGGCACAAAGAGCTTATAAGATAGTTCATTGAGTACATATCCATAGTAGAATAAGAGGATGTCATACACAGGAGAGATTACTAGTTGTTTGCATCTTTTATAGAATTTAAAGTAGCTAGTTCTCACTGTATCCCTATTGAGAATTTTTGATAAAACCTGCATAACTATTGTAAATATGTAAGGGGGCAAGGGATCCCCTTGCCTTAGACCTCTTTTGCCTTGTAATGGCTTAGAAGTTACCCTATTAACTACTACACAATAGGAAACTAAATAGATACATGTCTAGATCCATGACATGAATCCCTTTGGGAAGCCCAACTTCTTTAAGGAATGTAATAGGAAGTCCCAATCTACTATATTGAAAGCCTTGTTTATGTCGACTTTTAAAGCGCAATGCCTTCCTAATCCTTTGGAGTTATAGTGCTTAAAAAGGTCTTACGCTATGAGGTTGTTATCACTAATGGATTTGTTAGTAATAAAAGCATCTTGTGGAAGGCTTATGATATTAGGGAATACTAGCTTTAGCCTTTTTGCTATGATTTTTGAAATGATTTTGTAGAAGGTAAAGCAATATGATATAGGTTTGTAGTCTTTTAAAGAATTGGGATTGGGGATTTTAGGGACCAGGCATATGAGAGTTTTGTTCCATTCTTTTAGGAGTTTCCCAGTGAAGAAAATTTCCTCAATAGCTTCATAAACATCTTTCATAATAAGAGGCCAAGCTTTTTGAAAAAAAGGGTCAATGAAACCATCTATCCTAAGAGTTTTGTTAGGATAACTGCTTTATAAAGCTTTTTTAGTTTCCTCCATGGTGAGAGGTTTACACAGGTTTTCACCTAGCTGAGGGGAGAAAGAGTTTTGAAGGCGGGAGTCTAGTTTTTTATAGCTTATTAGTCTCCACTTTAGAACCTAGGATTCTTCCATAATATCTTCCTGAATAATCTAAGATGTCCTCTGTGTAGAGGGGGACTCCTAATTCGTCTTGGATGGAGTGGCAGCTATTTTTGTTCCTTTTTGACAGAAGGCTCCTATGGAAGTATTGAGTGTTTGAGTCACCTTCTTTTAGCCAAAGGACCCTAGATTCCTGTCTGAGAATTGAGTTTTAAGTATAAAGTGCATTCATAAATCTGTCAAGGGCATCCTTCTTTTGTTCTTTAAATATGTTGCAACTAGGCATATAGTAAAGCTTATTCTAAATGCATTTAAATTCTCTTTTTGCAATTTGTATTTCTTCCTTGTAATCTATGGTAAGTTTTAAATTACCATAGCTTCTTTAATTCCACTTTTATAGCTAGCGACCTTTTATGTAATTGAAGGGATTTAAATTCCACTACTTGCTTCTAAAGGCCTTTCACTACGTCTTGAAATTCCTCCTTTTCCGAGAAGTAATTGAAGAATTTAAATGGAGAGGCCCTCTAAAAATTTTTGAATAATTATATGACTATGATCAAAGAATAGGCACTTATGGTAATTTCTTTTGCAATTTGGAAAAATTTAGATCTAGTCTTGGTTAGCTACACTCCTGTCTAGTTTTGTTTTTGATATTCCAGTTGCCCTCCTATTTGTTTATCCATGTGCATAGGAAATCACTAGAGCTTAGATTTGTCACTCTTATTGAAGCTAGGCTTGAGCCTAATTCCTTACTTATTTAGGTATTTTACCTTGCTTCTTATAACTCAAAATGGTATACAGTATAGTTAAAGTCTCCTAGGAGTAACCATGGGCCTGATATCACTAAACTTAGCTTAGTAAGCTCCTTCCAAACAACCTCTCTCTAAAAATGGTGGTTGGATGCATATATGAAATTAATCCATGATAAGTGTGAATTGCATCATGTTTTAGGGCTATAGAGAAGTTCAAAGGCATAGAAATACCAAAATTTATCTCAGATACAGTACAAATAGAATCTGATTATCCTTCATTTCTTTGTAATTTCTTTCATATTGATTCTATTTCTTTATTCTCTCCTATGTGATTTTATATAGATCATCTACTTACGATATGTAATTAATTATTAATTCAATCATTTAGTATGTGTTTAGGTTAGAATTGTGTTTATTTGTTAATTATTTGTGTTTAAGTGTTTTTATAGGGTAGTATAAGTCTTTGAGCTTAATTATTATATTTTTTAGGTATCTTGATGTGCTTGTTAGTGTTTCAGGGTCAACATCAAATAACGGAAAAGTTTCGAAGACACTCGGGTCTAAAGAATAGCCCACGATCATGGCACAGTAGACCACATTCGTGATAGAAGCACTGGAGTCAGCCCACGATCGTGGCCCATATGCCACAATCATAACAGAAGCCCAGGACACAGTCCATGATCGTGGCCTGCTTGCCACGATTGTGACAGAAGGCTCAGATGTGGCCCATGATCATGGCCTGTAGGGCCACAGTCATAACCTGCATCAGACAGATACGCAGACACTAGAAAACATCAAGTTTTGAGAGAGTTTTTGGACCTTTCAAACCCTGAAAAAACCTTAGGGCTGTTTAAAATGCAAAAGGTATTTAAAGAATAAGCTAAGAAGAGGAAGAAGCTTTACATTCAGCCACTCTTGAAAACCCTAAAGGGAGAGAAAAAGAAGAGAGAGAGAGAAGAAGGAGAGGAAAAAGAAGTGGATCTCGACACCACTGCTCCCCAGATCAGGTGGTATCCCAATACTGTTGCCTTCCCGATTTGTCCAACCTAAGTTCCATTTTCTCTTCATTTCCTTTTTCATTTAAATGTATAAAGTTGAGATGGATTGTATGG
>JAOTAY010021620.1:0-10378 GCA_025629805.1 Erythroxylum baracoense | reverse complement strand
AACCAAACTCTTTTGTTTTATTAATAATAAATATTTTCATTACAATATTGTAACTGGAAGAAAATTAAGTTATATGTGATAATAGTGTTTTGTATGATGTTTTAAGGTTTAATTTGCTATGCATTTTGTGTTAAATTGAGTGTTGAGCAGGCATTTAGGATTTCATTATATTAGTTTTTATGTTTGAGTGTTTTATTAGGTTAGCCTGAATCTTTGAGCTTAAATTGTATATTTTTGAGGTGCCTTGATGTGTGTGCTAGTGTTGTAGGGTAAACAGGGAAGAACAGTGAAGATTTGAAGAGTTTCGGGTCAAAAGACATAGGCCACGATCGTGCACTGTCGCCATGATCGCGATAGCAGAGGAGGAGCCAGTAGTAGCTAGGCCACGATCGTGCATGATAGGCCACGATTGTGAGAGAGAGCATCAAGTCAGGCCACGATCATCGCAAGCAGGGCCACGATCATGCCCTACATCAGGTTAACAGAAAAACTCAAATTTTTGGTGATTTTTGGACAGTTTTGACCTCAAGTTTAAGCTAGGGGTGCTACAGAATAAATGGAACAATACCTAGCAGCCACAAAATAGGGAGATTAAAGAGCCAAGAGCTGCAAAAAGAGAGAGACTTTGCCAAAAATCTAAGAGAAAACCTAGTTAAAGATCAATCGATCGAGGAAGGAGACAAAGGAAGAGAGGCACGGAGATATGTTTGACACGATGTCCTTCCCAGAATAGGTGCTTTCCCGCAGTCGTAACTTAGAGATCCATTCTGAAAGTATATTCTAGTTGTTATTTCGATTTCATTGATGTATGGAGTCTTGAGATTGATTAGAGATATTTGTCGTTGAATGTTGATCTCCTTTGGGTTTATTTATTCTTGAGATTAATAAGATTGATTTGATTATGTTTTATTTCGATTTATTGTGATTTAATTCGATTCTTCATAACTGGGAAATAAACTGAGAGGGTGAGCTGGTGAAAATCATCGATTTAGGTTAACGAGAGTTAGATAAATCAATAGGTAGAGAATTGAATCAAACTGGTAGAGTCATGTAACGACAGATCGAGCATAGATTCCCGAAAAGTTAATAGAGAACCTTAGAACTAATTTAAGTTTTGGACAAATTGCAAATCGAGAGATCGTAATTTCCACAATTTGAAATAGGGAATATTAATTAGGGTTAAAAATTATAACCCGAGAGAGAGTAATTCACCCTAGGACTGTCTACGCCTGTTAAATCAAAAATTTCATAATTGGATAGATTTTCTTTAATTTTGAATAAATTATCCCTTTCTCTCAATTGGTCACTTCTAGGTTGAATTTCGGATTATTTGTGTGAGTTTGCTCCTGTTTGTTCTTTTGGTGATTTAAATTCTTATATTTGATTCTTGATTAATTTCAACTTCCGTAATAGTTGTTTAATTAGGTTTTGCAAACTTAGCTGTCGTTAGATTTTAGGACTAGTTCCCTTCTTCATGGGATCGGCACCTTAGGTACTACGCGAACTACCCGTGCACTTGCGGTAATTACTAAGGTTAAAAATTAGTAAAACATAGAGTATGTAACCTTGAGGGAACAAGTTTTTGGCGCCGTTGTCGAGGAAGGCAATTTAGTTCTACGGTTTAAGGCATTAGGATAGCTTTAAATTTTCGTTTTTGTTTTTCATAGTTCTACGTAGGAATTGTGTTGTTGCATGAACACAAGAGTCATGAGGGGTTCGAGTCGCAAAATTGAGACTTTAGATTTAGATATAACACCTTTAGAGCAAACCCTTAGGATAGCTCAGCGAGAAGAAGAAGCAGAGTTTGCGAAAGCACAAATGGCTAAGGAATTCCAAAGAAATATGGATCAATAAGTCAACCCTGGTAGGCAACAATAGAGGACCCTCATGGATTTGATGAGGCCAAGGTTCAATCCTAGAACTAAGGAGTGGCTAGACCGCCTGTTCAAGCGGTTTTTTTAAAATCAAGCCAGTCCTCTTGTACATGCTTTAACAAAATGTCCAATTCTATGGACATACAAATGAAAACCCAAATGCTCACATTGTGAGTTTTATCGAGATCTGTGATACTTTTCGATATCACCAAATGTCAAAAGATGCAGTGATAATTAGGTTGTTTCCGTTTACACTTACGGATAGAGCAAAGGCTTGGTATCATTCACTGAGCCCTGCTAACATTACAACATAGGAACAGTTAGTACGTGCCTTCTTGGATAAATATTTCCCACAAACAAAACATAGGAACAGTTAGTACGTGCCTTCTTGGATAAATATTTCCCACAAACAAAGACCACCAAAATTATTAAGGAAATTACAAATTTCTAACAAGGTGATGGGCAGTCCACTTATGAAGCGTAGAAGCGTTACAAGGATTTGTAGAGGAGATGCCCACACCACAATCTACCCAAGGAGTTCTTACTGCAGATATTTTATAACGGAGTAAACCCACAGACTAGAGGCACCATCGATGCGGCATCAGGAAGATCTTTAATGTGAAAGATAGTCGATAGAGCAGAGGAATTAATAGAGGAGATGGCCAACAATAGCTGCTTACGGGCTAGTGAACGTAGTAGGCAACCTACTAACTTTAGGGAGCAGAAAGGAGTTGTCACTGTCGATCAGATGATGGAAATACAAGCTAAGATCAACAACTTGACGCAATAACTCAATAATATGAAGGCATCATCCTTAATTACAGTAAAAGCTGTGCAATTGAAGTGCGAGCTATGTAGTGAATTGGATCATGATACAATGGACTGCTTTTTGATGAGAGAAGATAACCCAGAACAAGTTCATTACATGGGAGCCCAATTTAGACATGGAGGGGGTAATAATCCCTACTTTAACATATATAACCCTGGGTGGAAGAATCACCCAAACTTCTCCTTGTTTAACAACAACAATGGAGGGCAGTTTAGACCCCATAGATAATAGAGTTTCCCACAGGGAAAAATAAGCTCGATGGATTCGAAATTGGAAATTTTTTTGGATAAGATAGGGGGGATGGACGAAGCACATAGGAGGATCGAGAGTGAATTCGAGCAGGTCATGAAGAATCATGCTTCGTCTATCCATAATTTAGAAGTCCAAGTGTGGCAGCTTGCAGAAGCAATGTCAACTCGGATCGCTAGAACTCTTTTTAACAACATCGAGTCGAACCCGAAGGAGCGTATCATAGTTGTAAGCTAGACTCAGGATGAGGAGCTGGAAGAGGTAGACAAACTTCTAGGTCAAGTAGTTAAAGACGAACTTCTAGGTGAGACTGTAAGCAAACCGGTGCAAGTAACTTGACGGGTATTCCTACACCAATTCTTTGCTCAGAAGGAATTATATGCTAATAGAGCAACATGAATGTTACAAAAAATCTAGCCAAACAAAATTGAGGAAGTGGCGGAGCAAATACAATTGAAATTGAAATTACAAGAGTCCGTCATAGAAAAAGGGAAGGAGCGAAAACTGAAAGACATCCCCAACATAGTGAAGAAGGATGATCCAGGGGACTTTTTCATCCCTTGTAGTATCAATAAGATCATCATAGATAAGGCATTCGCAGACTTAGGTGCAAGTGTAAATGCAATGCCCTACACTCTCAGTCTTAAATTGGGGTTACGAGGGTTAGTACCCACAAAGTTTTTGATTAAGACGGCTGATAAAACTTCACTGAAACTGATGGGAATCATACAAGATGTGCCGGCCAAGGTCGGTAATTTTATCCTTCCCACAGATTTCTATATTTTGGATATCAATGAAGACGAGGATACTCTGATGATTCTTCGTTGACCGTTTTTAGCCATTGCGTGTTCAATGATTGATGTGAATGGGGGCGAACTAACTGTACGAGTAGGGAAGCCGCAACTAACTTTCAAGGTGACTGTTAGAGAGTACCGAGCTCCTTTAACTCCAATGGATCACAACAAATCCAAACCTCAAGGAGAATGGGAAGATATTGAGAATCCTGCAAATGCTTTCTAGAAGAAGCGCTCGCGAAGGAGAAGACGAGGCAAAGAAAACTCCAAAAAAGTGGTAGTCGCAATATGGTAGTAAATATTCAGACTTTGAGAGTAATAACGAAGCTATCATCAAATCAGTCATTCTAACCACCGTGAGCTTTACAAAGAGCGTCGAGCTATCGACGTTAAAAGAAGTGCTGTATGGGAGGCAACCTATGGAAAAAAAAGAGGAATATGATTTCAGAATCATAGGGAAGAGTACGCAAGCGTATTAAGAGAAGTGAAGAAGAACTATAAACTGAGAGAAGGAAAGAATTGGAAGAATAAGGTTTTAATGTCAGGATATAGGCACTGCCCACGTCCGGGACCTATCAAGTCACGATCATGCCCTGCGATTGGGAATTCCTTCAATGATATGCCACATGCCACAATCGTGGCATAACAGGCCACGATCGTGGCCTGCGCCTATACACAAAAAGGGAAGGACACAAATTTTAAGTGACAACTTTACCATTTTACCCTTCTTACCTCCTATTTATTCAATTCTTACTTAACTTTCACCTTCACTTTCATTTTTACTTTATCTCTCTAGAATTCCAACCTTCAAACACTCCAATATCTCTCTAGAATTTTTCAGCATCAACATTCCAATTTCAACCCAATTATGCCTTGTATCAAGCAAGCCACCCGATGGGAGTCTCATAGAGCACAGTAAGTCATAGGACGGGGGAGGCGAAACCGAGCAGCAAACTTTGAAGCTTCATTTCCCATTTACACTGAGGAAGAAGGTATTCGTTTCTATTCCCTTCATTTTAGGCAACTTTTTGTGCCTAAATACTTTGATTTTGATACATTATATCGAATAGAAGTGCGAGAGCAGGTAGAGAACTTAGCAGAGAGGATCCAATAAGGTCAATTTATTAGATTCCAATTCCCTGTTTATGATGAGCTGACCCTAGAATTTTTCACGTCCCTAACCTTTGACCCTAAGAACATTAAGGAATTATGGTTTAGATTGAGAGGGCAAGCGTAAAAGTTAACGGTAGAAATTATGTGCAACATATGTGGATTCCCCGAATCCACCATTGTTGACCAACATGATAACTTCCGTGCCTCCCAATACTGGCATGAGCTTACCAACATTGAGCGCTTTTACTCCAAAAATGCCCACAACAACATTATCTGGTCACGTGAACACGTGCTGCCGCACAAATTTATATGCCAATTGGTCTTTGACAAATTAGTGACCAATAAGTGTTCAACCAAGGAATAGTTTGTACTGTGGTGCATAGACCATAGTATTTCGGTATGCACATTCATGCATGTGCTGAATGCTTTTGTTGCAATTCTATGAAAGTGAAGCAACCATTTTAGAATGGCGTACCTGGTGTCTGCCATCATAGAGCATTTTGGTGTGAATCGGAGGGGGTTAACAGTGCATCTGCCTGAGTTCCTCGACCATCATCATCTATTTCAGGCAGAGATCATTCACTCCTCCAACATGAGCCTTCGGGAAATAAATGAAAAGAAACAGGTGTGGACCAGGACTAGTCAGGCAAGCTCGAGCTCCGCGCCACCTAGGCAGGCACAGGAAGCATCAACGAGTGAGGAATTAGAAGAAAAGGAAGAAGAGGACCAACACTAGACGACAATTTTGGATGCGATATTCGAAACTAACTGAACACTAAAGGAAGTGGTGCGTACACAAAAACGCCAGAGCTGAAAGATCTGCATACTCCATCGGTATTTCGAAGCTCAGGGTATTTAATTACCACCTCCCACACTATCACCACCTCCATCTCCTTAGGATTCAAGTCTAGCCCAAAAGTTTTCTTCCATTCTATTTTGTTTTGCGTTATTTATTTTTCTATTATTTTTGCTTTTATTTTTATCGCTAATTGTCTCTGTTCTTTGTTATTTTAATTTTTTTTTGCATATTTTGCTTATGTATGTGTCGTGTTTGATCCTTCTCACATTGAGGACAATGTGTTGTTCAAGTGTGGGAAGGGATTCTGTGTTTTTCTTTTGTAAGTGAATTTTGCATACTGTATGATAGTATTAGGTTGCATAATGTGAAGTGTGTGAACGTGTCAATGGCTTAGATTTAGTGATTTTTTTTAATTTTGGACAAAGTCTATTGGGTTGTGAACAATCATTAGTCTGCAAAATTAGAGAATTAGGGGGCCTTTGGATAATTATACAGCCTAATTAGGACTTAGTGGAAATTTAGTACCCGATAGATTGTCGTATTCATTCATAATTTGAGGCCTTTTAGGTTACATATCACAACTAGTATTTTTCATCGAAACGAATGGCTAAAAGCAACAAGGTAGGTAATAAAAAAAGTTTAATTCAATATATCACTATTCTGCTGACGTTCGGGTTATGAGTAAAGCTAGTAGCCAGTTGAAAACGTGATGTAGCTAAGTAACTAGATCGACACGCATCACAAATGTGTGCCTTCGCATAAAAAGGCTATAATGACGTTTCAACCAAGCTGTTACCAATTGACTTAGTCGAGTAATCAGATTGACATTCATCATAAATGTTTGCCTTCGAGTAAAAGGCTAAATCTAAAAAAAATATGTGTTTAAATAAAAACCTACTGGATTTGTATTAGGATTGAAGTTTCATGGAACCATATCTAGGAATAGTTACCGAGCCTGAGGGATCAAAAAATTATTAATGTGTGTGCACAATTGGAAAGGGTAAAAAGGTTAACACTTGGTCTTGAGTTAGTTGTATATTTAGTTCAAAGATCCTAGATACATGTTTTACATGTTAATGATTTGACACAACTGATTGATTGTGTTTGAGATTAAATTAATTTCATGAAGATCGAAGCTATTGTATCATTATTGCATTGGGTGTTTTATGTTTTGTGTGTTGTTGCTTTGTTTGCATGAGTACAAGCAAATGTTTAAGTGTGGGGATGATGATAAAAGTGTTTTGTATGATGTTTTAGGGTTTAATTTGTTATGCATTGTTTGTTAAATTAAGTGTTGAGCAGGCATTTAGGGTTTAATTAGATTAGTTTTTGTGCTTGAGTGTTTTATTGGGTTAGTCTGAATCTTTGAGCTTAAATTGTATATTTTTTAGTTACATTGATGTCTATGCTAGTGTTACAGGGTAAACAAGGAAGAACGGGGAAGATTTGAAGAGTTTCGGACTAAAAGATATAGGCCATGATCATGCATTGTGGCCACGATCATGACAGAAAAGGAGGAGTCAGCAGTAGCCAGGCCACGATCATGCATCATGGGCCACAATTGTGACAGAGAGCGACAAGTCAAGCCACTATCATGGCGAGCAGGGCCATACTCATGCACTGCATTGGACTGACAAAAAAACTTAAAATTTGGGTGATTTTTTGTATCGTTTTGACCACCAAGTTTGACCTAGGGCTACTACAGAATAAATAAAACAATACCTAGCAGTCGCAAAAGAGGAAGATTAGAGAGCCAAGAGCTTTAAAAAGAGAGAGACACTGCTAAAAATTTGAGATAAGACCTAGTTAGGGATCAATCGATCGAGGAAGGAGACGAAGGAAGAGAGGCACAAACATATGCTTGCCGTGACGTATTTCCTAGAACAGGTGGTTTCCTGCAGTCGCAACTCTGAGATCCATTCCAAAAGTATATTCTAGTCGTTATTTCAATTTTATTGATGTATGGAGTCTTGAGATTGATTAGAGATATTTGTCGTTGAATGTTGATGCTTTTATCTAAACTCACCTTCGAGTTTATTTATTCTTGAGATTAATAAGAATGATTTGATTGTGTTTTATTTCGATTTATTGTGATCTAATTCGATTCTTTATAACTGGGAAATAAACTGAGAGGTGAGCTGGTGAAAATCATCGATTTAGGTTAATGAGAGTTAGGTAATTTGATAAGTAGAGAATTGAATCAAACTGGTAGAGTCGTATAACGAGAGATTGAGCACAGATTCCTAGTATGTTAATAGACAACGTTAGAACTAAATTAGGTTTTAGATAAATTACGGATCAAGAGATCGCAATTTTCATAATTTGAATTAGGGAATATTAATTAGGGTTAAGAATTATAACTTGAGAGAGAGCAATTCACCCTAGGATCGTCTAGGCCCGTTAAATTGGAAATTTCATAATTGGATAGATTTTCTTTAATTTCGAATAAATTCCCCTTTCTCTCAATTGATCACTTTTAGGTTAAATTTCAGATTATTTGTGTGAGTTTGCTTCTGTTTGTTCTTTTGGTGATTTAAATTCTTATATTTGCTTCTTGATTAATTTTAATTTCCACAATAGTTGTTTAATTAGGTTTTATGAACTTAGCTGTCATTAGATTTTAGGACTAGTTCCCTTCCTCATGGGATAGACACCTTAGGTATTACATTAACGACCCGTGCGCTTGCAATAATTACCAAGGTTAAAAATTAGTAAAACTTAGAGCGTGTAACCTTGAGCGAATAATATGTAAATACACTTTCTTTCCATGGCACTATATTTACTTAACTCTAACATCTTTTCCCTAGTCCGGAGACTTGGGTTCATGTTGATGATTGATCATGCATTGTTGTTATTGGATCGAAAACAAAAACATGCTTGGTTTGGCTAAATAATAGATTTCAAAAACTTTTCTGAAATTAAAACACAGTAGAAGCGTAAACACCAAATCAACATGCTTGTAATCTATACATGATACGTCATAAAGAAAATAAATAAAAAAGAACAAGATCAGAATATTACCGACTCCTTGCTATAACTTTGACTCCTCGCTGCTGTGTCCTCAACCAATCCAATCGACCACTTATTCTTCTAGGATAGCTTGGTTAATAAGATCCTTTGGTGGGAAAAGAGAAGAAAACAAATGGACGTTAATTTCTTTTACTTTGTTCAGCAGGTTGGTAGAGTAAATTAAGAGCCAAAATCACTCCCACTTCATTTAGTATCAAAACTAATTGAATTGTGTCCTTTCAAGTCAAACACTTGGATGTTATCTATCATCAAAACGTTTTCATGCAAGGTGTTCAAAAAACCACCCATTAAAACCATTTAATGATGAGAAGCATGATTGAATGTTTTGGGAGAGAGTCGAGAGAGCTTCCAAAAAATGCACCCATTCCTTCATTTATTAAGAATATAAAAGAGCCATAACCAAACTCCCACCTTCATTCATTTCATGAATTAAAGGAGTTGTACGTTTTTTTACTTTTAAACAAGCCATTAAACCATTTAAGATGATGAGCATTACTGAATCCTACATCTTTGTAGAATTTGGTTTTGCTAATATTTTTTCAGATTTTGTTTCAATTTAATTAATCTAATTAATTAAACCAAAATCCAGCCCAATATTAAATGTTCCTTTGGGCTTATAATTAACAATTAATTAGTTTAAGCCTAACATTTAATTATAATCTTAAGACCCAATTTAATTAACGCTTAATTAAAAATTTCCGATCTTATTAGCCCGAATCCAATTCGGTCAGTTCTCTCCTTTTTGTCTCATTTTCTTTTCGGTAACCTCCGTTTATTTTTCTTACTTTCCCTGATAACCTTCCCAGAAGCCAAGTGGGGAATCTAATTAGACTTAAATAATTCAAGCTTTAATAAGACTAGAATTAATTTAATCTTATTAGAATTAATTATGATTTATTAACCAAATGTCATTCCACTAAAGGCAATTAACTAAACTCTTGAGTTACTTAAAATTATGAGAAAACATGTTTCAAAAAATATTAATTTGATGTCCAATCACAAACCACAATAAAAGGTAAAATTACCGCTTTGCCCTTATGTTGGTTTTTCCTTCTAGATCTCCCATTTCACTCTACATGGTGATTAACACACAAGATCTAATCTTGGTGTTAAGAATTGATGGGTAGCTAGTCTAATAAATTACTGGTGTCGGTTTAATCACCAATCTCTGTAAAACATCTAGATGTGATGATATCACTATAAATTGTTTATTTGAGTGAATGTTCCCTGATGCATATTTCAATTAATAATTCCAGCGTGGGGACACTGGATTGATGCCCTATAAAAATCCATTCCGATCATATCAAGAATTATAACGAAACATACATGAGTTTACCACTCACCAAGTTTGTGGTTCGTAATAAACGAATGTTAAAGTGTATATTTTAAGATTAAAATAACGACTTACTTTATTCTTTAAAAACATATATTATTCCAAATTCATTTAATAGTGCCATTATTAGTAGTCAACTACTATCATGATTTGAAACTCATCATTCCCTTGAAGTAAACTCCTTTATTTACAAGGAGGTAAATCGCAACACTATAGTCTAAACCATAATCAAGCGACCAACTTGATTATTCGACTATGAATCAATTAATTCAGATCCTACTAATATACATGTTTCCCATACATCTCCATGTATATGTATATTACTTACAAAGGAACCTTGGTACCTTATGACTAGTT
>JAOTAY010021619.1:0-32518 GCA_025629805.1 Erythroxylum baracoense | reverse complement strand
TGTATGGATGTTTGAAAGATACATTGTATAACGTTCGATTTTGTGGATGAAATGAGGAAAATTTTGGTTTTAAAATACTGTGACTCTCTTCATGATGTTTTATAAGAGAACTAAAGATAGATGATGCCATGTTAAATGAGTGTGGTGATTGAATGTAGTGCACCATTATTATAGGTTATGTACTGAAATGTCCGCAGGGTGTTCTGGTATGCATCCAATGATAATGGGGCGCTACATGACTAATTTGTTGTTAGTACCCTCACGAAATCATTCCATCATTTCTTAAATATTACAAGGTTTATAGTCAACAGTAAGGAGCCAAATATTCACTTCTACTTGGGGTATCCCTATTATTATTACATTTAGGCTCATTTTACAGAGATTTATACCTCTCTTTGATTCCATTTTTTGAAGAATTAGGAGCTAGAAAAATAAAGCTCTATCCTATGTAAGGAGATTATAACCTATAAATTTTATGCCCAATAACTTCCATATCTATTAGAGATCACATCTTTACTTGTCTATCAACAAAAAGCAATTCAAAGGATAATCAATAATTTTCTATAGTTTGGTGGAATAAGTAACAATGGAAAAACTAAGGTGAGTTAGAATAAATTATAAGGAAGTTCTCGCTCAATAACTGATTTTCATGTTTAACATATTTAAAGTTTCTACCGTTATTTCATGCATAAGACTTTTGAATCCTTTAGGCAATTCTGGTGGACGATTGGTCGAAAGATGATAAGAAATAAAATAATCCAAGTGTAGAAAACTCAATTGTATGATATGCTCTAACAACAACATCTATGTATGTATTCTCAAAATTGTGTTATGGACTTTGGTTTTTATAAAGACAAACTATTCCTAGATAATTATTACTAAATTATTAGGCTCTAATCACAACTCCCACAACGATAATCAAGAATAATAAACTAATATCAAGAGACCTAATCGTAAGAACAAACAAGCAAATAATATATATGATAAGAAATTAAATGGAACACTAAATATACATTAAAAATCCTTCAGTATAGAGGGAAAAACCATGGGCCAAATCAACAAGTAAATCCACCAATTTCAAATAGGACTTATATGAGTTTAAAGTTTCTAAACTCCTTGATCCGAACTATATCACAAAACAACTATAAGTTATCCCAACAAGTTTTAGTACTTGGTATAGGTTAATATCTTAAATCGACAGCACTCTCAATCTAATCCTAAAATAAACACTCAAAAGACAACTTGCAACTAAAACTATCAATTATATAATGAGAAAGATCGCTTAGCAAACTCTCACTCTCTTTCTTTCCCTTTTTGTGTTCTTTACACTGATACCGATGAACTCATCATTTTCCCTTTTATACAAAAAAGGGTTTTGTAATTGGACATGGTCACTTATAAGACCTTGTAGGTGACTGTGTCCTTTTAAGGTATTGCAAATATACATGATTTCAGTCAGTCATACGGTTCACTTACACAGTCACGTATACTTAGGACATGGGTATGTGTGTATACTTAAGACATGGGCGTGTGTATTCCATAAGGTCATATATATCTTCAACTTATGCCATTCACTAGAACATATTTGTAGCTACCTACACAGTCTTCACACACGACCATGTATGATAGGGACATGGGCATGTCTGATCTTACATGACCATGTAGGTCATCATCCAATTTATATACGTTCATAATCTCTTACATGGCCATCACACATGGTCGCGTAAGTCAAAAATATGATTGTGTGTACTCTACACGACCTTTCTCAAGAGTGGCTTTAAATAAACTATTATCCCTCTTAACTTTACTCGTTCTTCATTTTTTTAATCCTTGAGAATATCCAAGATCACTGCAACTCACTTTTGCCTCTAAATAGGACTAGATATAGAATAATCTCCCCTCTAGTCCATTTTTGAAGGAGACTTGAATGACCCAGCATCTATTTAAGAGACATATGAGTGAGCTTACTATAAAACTCATGCTTGCTCCCAGGAGCCGCTTTTGTTAACATGTCAGTACCATTTACATACGTATGAATCTTCTTCAACTGTAATTATTATTTCTCAATCATTGATCTCAATCAATGATACCTGACATTGATATACTTTGTGCGAGAATGGAATATTGCATTTTTTCTTAAATCCATTGCGCTTTGACTTCATAAAATTCGGCATAATCATCTTCCTTCTCATCTAACTGTTAAAGGAACTGTTTCAACTATAGCATATCCTTACCTACTTCTGCAACAACTACATACTCTGATTTAGTTATAGATAATTTTACACACTTTTCTAGCTTGGATTGCTAAAATGGCTCTCTTTACAAATATAAAGAAGTAGCATGAAATGGAGTTCCTTTTATCAAAATCTCCAGTCACATCTACATCTGTATAGCCCTTGAGAATTAGCTCCCTACTATCGAAACACTAGCTCCATTTAGAAGTGCCCCATCAATATATTAAGTTCCATTTAATAGCTTCACAGTGAACCTTCCCCAATTGGACAAAGACCTACTCACCAACCCAATAGCTTGTGTTATATCCAATCTCATACATATCACTGTATACATTGAGGAACCAACAACAGATGAATATAGAATAGAAGAAATACTATCTTTCTCCTTTTCCATTGAAGGGCAGGTATACTTATTCAATTAAAAGTAAGGTGCTAGTGGCATGCTAAATGACTTGACGTGCTTTATATTGAAACTTTCTAACACCTATTCATTAATCCTTTCCTATGGCAACAATAATTTTCTATTTTTTTTGTCTCAAGTTATTTGCATAGTCAAAATCTGCTTTCCAAAACCCAAATCTTTTATGTGAAAAGATTTGGATAAGTCCGCCTTCAAGTTACCAATTTATAGATTGTCTTAACATATTTCTTACAATCAACATGTCATCAACATATAAAAGAATAATAATGAAGTTTTCATGGATAAACTTCTTCAAATACATACAAGGATCGACAAAAGTTCATTTATAACCATTTCCTATCATAAAAGAATAAAACTTCTGATACCATTATGTTGCTGCCTATTTTATCCCATATAAGCTCTTCTTCAACTTGCATAGTAGTGAGAAGATTTTATCAAAGTCAATTCCTTTTTTTTTGGCTAAAAATTAGTCTTACTTTATGCTTCACTAGCTTGTCACCATCGCTCTTTATCTTGAATACCCATTTATTTTTAAATGCCTTCTTACCTTTTAGAAGTTTCATTAGCTCATAGGTTTCATTCTTCTTTAACGAATTCATCTCCTTTTGCCTAGCTATGAGCCAAAGATCTTTATCTTCATATGACTCTACCTCTTACACAATTTCAGGCTCCCCCTTAGTAGTAACTACAAGGTATTCTATACTCGAATACCTTGTAGAAGGCCTTTTCTCTTTAGTAAACCTTCATAGTTAAATATCTTTTACCATTGAACTACATTTCTCCCCTACTCATTATTCTCATCGACCTCATTTACACCATCTTTTGAATGTGGCTTATGTAGCTCTTCACTATCAGGTTGTACATGATCACTAACAATGTATGCCTACTCATATTCTTCATCCCCTTCACCTATGGGCTGATTAACTGAAAGTTAAAATAAGGGAAATATTAATGGCACTATAAGATGAACTATTAAGTCTTACCTCCTTTAATTAAGGATGCACCTATCTCGTGCTAATGAAATACTATATCTCTGATTCTAACAACCTTCTGCTTTATGGTTATAGAGACTAAATCCTATCTCTTCATCACCATAATCGATAAATCCACAAAGAAGTACCTTTGAGTCAAGTTTATATCTTTGATTTTTGGGCATGTGTTTAAACACCTTGCATCTAAATACCCCCAGTTATTAGTATGAGGGGTCTTTCCCTATCTATACTCTCTTGGGAATCTCAAATTTTAAGAGAAATGATGGAGCTCTATTGATTAAATAAACAATCGTGCTAGTTGCTTCACCTCAAAACATCCTTAGTAGCTTAGACATTCAAAACATGCAATGAACCTTCTCTATAATTGTTTTTTTCATTATGTCAGCAACACGATTATGTTATGGAGTACTAGGTTCTATCTTCTTGTGTTTAATTTCATGCATTGGATAATAATCTTCAAACTCCTTGGAGGTATACTCTCCTCTGTTGTTTGTTAGCAGGCACTTCAGTTTCCTCCCAGCTTCCCTTTCTACCTTGACAAGAAACTTTTGAAAATTTTCAAAAACTTATCTTTTTGCTCTTAACATTTAGACCCAAGTTTTTCGTGAGGCATCATTAATAAATGTAACAATGTGCAACACAACTCTCCACAGGCAATTGTCATTGCTCCCTCAGATAATTTCCACTTCTTTTCTATAGAATTATGCTAAAATCCTTCTTAATATAACATATTTACTGAGCTAATAATCTTGGCGAAACTTTAATTTCTCATCTTTACAGTCCTTGTGTCTCTGCTCTTATAATTTAAGAAGTACTCACTTTTTGGAACAAAATGATAAGAGGCTTATATATCAACTAGCGACTCAAAACCTAAATCACTAACATTGAAGCATCCACTAGTTACACAGATTAATGATACTTTATCATCTATGCTTAAAGCTATTGTAACTGTATTTTATCATCCCTTTCATTATGATGATCTTGCTTTTTCTAATCCATCTTCCACATGTAACATAATCTTTTAATATGTGCATGACTTCACCTCTTTTTCAAATTTAGATTTTAATTAGTTCTTAGTCTTACCACACCCTTTCAGACCTCACTCTTACTCCCCCTTGCTTTTTAACATAAAATCTTCATATTATCAATTCTCATCCCATTTCTTCTACTCTCTTTATTGAACATACTCTCGTTGATTACATCTAAAGAGAGCACACCTTCTAGAGTTGAATAACTAATCATCACTACTAATGTCTCCTAATTATCAATAGTGAACTTAATAAAAACTGGGCTTGAAGCTTTTGATCAAGATGATCTTCATTGTAGTCAACTTGTTAATGATATCCTAGAAATCACTAAGATCTCTGACACAGATTTTCCAGCTTTCGGTTTCAAGTTTACAAGTCTTTTAATCAGAGAGGCCTTATTATGGGCAATCTTCCTTTCGTAGAGACCTTCCATCTTCTTCCACAATTCAAAAGGATCAATCTCTTGAGACACATGGTTAAAGACATTGATGTCAATTTATTGTCGAATTGAAAGTTTTCTGTTTCATCTTTTCCTATTCTTTATTTTTCATCTTTTCAGGTTTCGATGGAACATCATTCTTCACACCTTTGTCCACATCAATAAGATCGAAGAGATCCTTACAATATAGAATGTTGCCATCATAGGTCTCCAAATAGAGTAATTTGCAGATGAAAATTTAACCATAAAGTTATTTCTGCCTTCTATAACTATTGGCTTTGATACTACTTTGTTGGGCCTCAATCACATCTCCCATAATGTCAATTAAGAATAATCAACTAATATCAAGAGACCCAATCTCAATAACAAATAACCAAATAATATATATGATAAGAAAATAAATTGAACACCAAATATACATGGAAAACTTTCTAGTATAGAGAGAAAAAACACAGGCCAAACCAGCAAGTAAGTCCACTAATTTCAAATAGGAACTTACACTAGTTTAAAGTTTCTAAGATATTAACCCTTGCTCGGAACTATATCGTAAGCTTCAGTACTAGGCATAGGTTTATACCTTAAATCAACAACACTATTAACATATTCCTAAAACAAACACTCAAAAGACAACTTGTAACTAAAACTACCAATTATAGAATTAGAAAGACCTCTAAGTTGACTCTCACTCTCTTTATTTTCCTTTTTTTTGGTGTTCTTTACACTTATACAGATGAACTCATCACTTCCCCTTTTATAAAACAGAAGGGCTTAATATCTGGAGATGTTCACTTACATAGTCATGTAGGTGACCATGTCCTTAATATATTTTAAAGAATTATGAATATACAAGATCTCAGTCAGTCACATGGTCCACTTATACAGCCATGCATGTATGGGACATAGGTGTGCCTTCTCCATCTAGTCATGTATGTTTTTGACTCTTACCATTCACCTGTACACATTTGCAGTTACCTACATGGTCTTCACACATGGCCATATGTGATAGAGACACGGGTATGTCTAATCTTACATGGCCGTGTACGTCATCATCCAATTTGTACACATTCACAGTCTCTTATATAGTATAAAGATGAGATGACTTATGCAAGGACATAATTACTATTGGTTATCAATCTTAAGTATACCATATGTCAGGTGTTGTAGACAGTGTCAAAAATATGAAAGAATTCAACAAATTCTTACTTATATGTTACATTATATAATATCATGACCATTTATAAGATAGGTCATTGATCTTATTCGAAAGATATATCCACCATCTTTTAAAACCTATAGTTTCATTCTATTGGCCTTAAATTATTTTACTAAATAGGTGGTAGCTCAAACTTTGAAGAAACTTGATCAAACAAATGTAGTTAAATTCATCAAAGAACAAATTATTCATCAACTTGAAATTCATTAATAGATAAAAATTGATAAAGGAACCATTTTTATGTGCCAAGAAGTTAGGGGTTTTATTTGAAGATTATATAATAAAATTATTACATTTGACTCCATATTATGCTCAGCTAATTGTGAAGGCGAACCTTCAGACAATAAGGTCTTGGAAATAATGTTAGAGGAGAATCTTAAAGAATGGCATAGAATTATATCAAAAACATTATGGGTACCTTGTACTTCTAAGCATACTACTACTGGAATTAGCCTATTTACTTTAACTTATGGATAGATATTGTTATTCCAATATAAGTAGTGGTTCCATCATTAAGAGTAGCCAAGCAAAATGCTTTGGAAAAATTAAATTTTTTGGAGGGTATATTAATGGAACTAGAGGATTTAAATGAAGTACGAATTTAGACTTTGAGTAATATGATTATTCAAAAGGAAAAGATGGCAAAATTCTACGATAAAAGAATTAATATAAAGGAATTCTAAGGAGGGGATTTTGTGTGAAAGTTGATCCTACCTCCTTGAATAAAAGATAGAGAATGAGGTAAATGGTCCTAAATTGGGAAGGCCAATTCTATTAAGAGAGTCTTAAGTGGTAATGCCTATTGGTTAGCCAGTTTAGATAGAGAAAATTATAAGCATTTCATTAGTGAGAAGTATATAAAAGCCTTAAATACATAGTTTTTTTTAAGTCAAGGATAAAGGAACATGAGTGAAATTTCAAAAATAAAAAAGCACTAGCTCAAAATAAACATTCATAGAATTGTTCAAAACAGCCAACTTGAAACTAACTAAAGGTTGACAAATTAAAACAAGGAAGAGAAGTTTAATGCTGGTCTAAGTTAAAGGACCAAATTTCACCATAGCAGTTAATAAATAAAACCTGATCCTCTTTGGCTTACTGTACCTACTATTTCTAGAAGTTGAGTTCCCCTTTTTGTGGCACCAATAACTTCCCTAACTCCATAGTCGATTTATTGAGTTCATGAAACTCCTAATTGAGTCATTCTCCATCTTGTTTGATGGTTTCTTGATTCTTTCTAATTAGTTTGATAGATTCCTCATGCTTAACAACCTCACTTTCTAAGGAATCAAATTTTTTTTTAACTTTTGAATTTTTGTCACGAGATTTTTGCCTTTAGTCGCCTTTGTATTATAATTCATTTAACATTGGTAAGAGAAGTTTAATCTTTTGGAGTACATGACCTGATCATGGAAAGACTTCTCAAAGAAAGTAAAGACTTTTTTAGCTTTGGTAAGAAGTCCTCAGTAGCAAACGACAAAGTTATAGAGCCAACATATGATAACATGCTCTGAAAAGAACTACAATGAATATCAGTCAAGAATTGTAACCCCTGTTATATAGTGATCACAAAGAATCCTAGACTCTTGATAGTTCTTCATAATTGAAATGTTAGTGTAGCTCTAGAGGGAATGTCCGAAGAGAGATCTAGGAAAGTTTTAGTGTAGCTCTAGAGGGAATGTCTGAAGAGAGATCTAGGAAACTCAATTTGAAGACTTCTTCTAAAGTCGCTGTTGTGGTACAAACATCTTTTTCCTTCAAGACATAAAAGAATTTGTTAGAAGGCTAATGTATTAGCCTATAAAATAAAGGAATTCTTATTTCACCTCTAGCGAAGTAACCTCAGTGATCTTCGATTCATGAGAATTCCTATTTTTTCTATATTCTAGTTTAGAGGAAGGGAAGAAATAGCAAGGTACAACATCGTGTCAATTGTGAAAATGAGATAAACAATGGAATTCATAGTGGAAGAAAAGTACAAGCAATAAAAGGAAGTTTGATATCATCGCTAATGTCCTCAACAACTTTTTTAAGCATAGAAGAAGTCCCTTCTAAGTGAAGGGTAACTTCAGTCATAGGTCCTATGGTCTCAGCTTCTTCAAGCAATTTGGTGGAAGAATGAGTGGACTTCATAGTAGAACTTTTTAGGATTGGAGTTCTAGATCTCGTGGAACTAAGAGAAGTTAATGACTTCTCTTTAAGCTTTCTTGTAGGGATAGAATTTGGAGCCACATCTTGTTTAGAGGAAGGCTTGCTTTCTTCATTAATCTCAACTTCTAAGATTTTAAAATATATAATGATAAGGGGTTATAAATAAATGTTAAAAGCCAAAACCCTAATAGAAGGGTCAAGTTTTAGAGCTTTATCACCACCAATAACAAAAACTCTAGGATTGGTAAAGACGCGAAAAAGTTTTTGATAAATAGCAAAGTAAGATAATTCAAAAGATTTGAAGATTCTAAGCCAGTAGAGTCTTTTGAAGAAATATTGGAAAAGTTCTAGCTGAGCTATGGACCTAGACGTTAGAGAAAGAAAAATAGTAAAGATGTTTTAAGGAGGATTACTATAAAAACTAGTAAATAGATAAAGACCAAGAAAATCAGGAAATCTAAAGTCATAAGAGGGCAAGCCTTCTTTTTCCCTAACTTTAGGGAAATAGATAAAAGTACAAAGCTAGATAAACCTCACACATAAGTTAAGTTGTTACAAGGGAATATTAGAAAGACATCTCCTTAAATTCCTATAGAGGAATCCTAAAAAAAATATAAATGAGAGCAAAGAACTTTCTAGAAGCTACAGCTCACAAAAGGGAAGAAATTTCACACTAGGCTTATTATTAATAGGGAAAAATAAATTGGTTCAAGAGCCCAAAGTAAATTTGACATGTTATTCTTTAAAAATGGGAATTCTATAAGAAGCATAACTAGTTATCAACTTAGAATAAAGAGAACACTTAAAAGCACTAGGTTTTGAAATAAGGGTCTCCTTGACCAATCAAACAAAATCTTCCCTAATAACAGGTAATTTGGTAAAAAAGAAAACATCTTTTAATAAGATGGAAGCATAAACAAAAGAAAATATAAAGGAATTATAAGAAGGATTCCAAAATTCCAAAATAGTATATATAAGGCTGGGTTCATATTCTATGCAATTCTTAGAAAGAGCTATTAATTATAGAAGGCCATATCTCTTACAGGCTAAATGATATGAAGGTTACAACCTATCCACCCACTCAGCCTATTGATCTACATTTTTTCCATGTTTTTAAGGATTTAGAAGCTTGAAATAGAACAAATTCTAAGTGCAAGTTTGATTTACTTACTTCTCCTAAATAGGGTTAAGGTAGGTGAGAAGAATCAGAAGGTGAAGGAATTCCAATAGTGAGAGGCAAACCCTTGTTCATGATCGAAATGGGGAAATCCTTCTATCATATTGAAAAAAGGAATTCAAATGCTAAAATTGTTTACTTGATTCTTATAAAGGCTGGAAAAGGCTCAGTTAGAATAAAGACCAGTTCAAGCTTTACAACCTACCTAGAGAGGTAAAATTAAAGAAATAAAAGGAATTACAAAGTATAAGAATTAGAGACATACATCTATATCATTCAATTTTTCAAATTCTATTGAAGAGGAGGAAGATGCGTGACAAGTGCAAGCCATAGTCGTTGAAAAATATGAGTGCATTTGCAAACAAAAAATACTGAAATCAAAAGAAAAGATATGGACTGTTTAAAAATTGAGATGGAAAAGAAAGAAGTAATGAGAAGAATTTATAATAAAAATGATTGAATCTTAATGGACTAGCAAAAGTTTAAGATTTAAAAGATAAAGGTAAGGATTTCAAATGTGAAAGATCTTGATATGATCTTTGGGCTAGAATCTCCTTATCTATAAAAGACTATCTAGGATTTAAGAAGATCCTCATGATGATGTCACTTGGCCCCAATTATAAAATCCTTCTTGTTCTTGTAATCTATAAATCCACTAGGTTGGAGTTGAAACCCAGTTTATAAAAGACTAAGAGAATTTCAATATCATATTATTGATTTGCTCGACCAAGCATATGTGGTACGGCAATTGTTAAGCGTAAATTCACCGCATTTGACCCAAGGTGCCTAAATTCTAAAAGTCTTTGAAGTCATTTGGCCACAGAATACATACATATAGGAATTAGTTCAGAAGTACAAGATTCAAGAATTTTAGACTGTTAATACATAATTAACATGTAAAAATACTGCAAGGAGGCAATTAAATAGAACATGGAAGTTGAGAAAATGGTGGAAGATAGTTAACAAGAACATGGTCAAGTGGGCTGGAAGTTAAACAATTATAAGAAAATTGCTTGAGATAGAAGTCTATAATGTGAATGTTAAGGAGATAGTGGCAGGTAGTTAGTTAAAATGTGGGAAAATAGACAATTACAGCAAAAAAAAATAACTACTTGAGGATGAAAGGACTATAAATTCCCCAACACTATGACATGACAACGCACATTCAATCTTAAGACAACCTCAAACCCAATCTCTAGAAGAACAATCAGCTTATTTCAAAAACACATTATTATTAGTTTTTCAACTTTTTGTATTCATTTTATTACCTCAAATTCTCATTATAGTTCGCATTTTTGTTATTGCCCAAATTAAATCATTTATTCTTTCTAACACATATTAGTATTTTATTAGCTTACAATTCAATTTTTATTTTTTTTAAAAATCCACTTATATCATCGATAAGAAATCAAGTATAAATTTTAGGAGATTTTCTCTTTGTCACGTGCAAATTTTATATTAACACCAACAATGAGAAACTTAAGGGACTTATATGAGCCAGTGAAGAGCCGCCTACAATAAAGAGCTTTCAACATGTTAATGAATATTGCCACAACTTCTTTCTTGGTCAAAGGAGCTTAGACTTCAGCTTACTTGCTTTCCACCTTATAGCATACTCTTCGAAATTTTCATCTGACTTCTTTTCTATAGTATGATGTTCTAACCATCTTGGTTAAATTTATATTGGTCTTGAAGATTTTGACCAAATCAAACACTAGCTTAATCGACTAACATATTCCATCTGAGAGTTGGTCCCATCATTCTTTGGTCAAAGAAATGAATCAAAATGTTCTTGTCTTGCTCATAAATCACTATTTTAATTTGGGTGATCTAAGTCAATCAAGTTCCTCATTCTTCCTTGTAATTACACAATTTAAGTGCAAAAAAATTAGGGCAGATTCTAATTTGACCAATAGTGGAATAAGAATAAAACTTTTTTATTTGATTTTATGAAAGTTAAGATTAATTTAAATTTTATAACGTGATTACCACATAAATATAATAAGCATAAATGTAAAACTTACCTTATTATGTACCTTAATTTTTTTCGTCATTTATGTTAAAACATTTTTGAAACTAGTTCAATACAACCACTATAGTTGCATGCGTATTCAACTCTAACATTATTTACAAGAATATGTTGAAAGAATTCTAGAAAGAATTTAGCAAAAATTAGGTAAGAAATGCTGACTCCTTTAAAATTTAAACTTATTTATAATAAGCTTAGCCTTTTACTAATTTAACTGAAATAAAATTCTAATTTTTATTAATTTTAATGAAATACCATTTGGATCCATATAAAATATATCATTTAATATTAATCTTTATTTATTAAATATCTCATATTTAATCTTAAAATTTCTCAAAATTTTCAATTTAAGTCTAACTTGATTAATTGCTTTTTTTTCTCTCATCGACCATTGTTTATGTGTAACCTACTATGTTATCAAAAATATTGACAAGAGATATAAATTATAATTCTAAATTATAATTAAGATTAGATAAATTAAATTCCTATAATTTATCTTTAATTCTCTAATTAGATAATTTATATTTATGGATCAAGATTGATGTATAGAAAAAAATTGAAATGTCAAAATGTTTTTTAATAACATTTTTATGCATGATTTTTCATATAATTTAATTCTTTCATTGTACAATATTCTAATTAGACATAAAGTATAAAAGTAAAGTCAACTCTATTTGAGTTCAATCACTTTATTCTCTATGATTAGTAATTAGTTTTATCAATGACATTTAAAATTTATTTTCAAAGTGTTATTTCATGTCAACTAATTTTTTTTCAAATTAATACTAATAAAAAAATAAAACAGTATCTACTTTTTACACAGAACAAATACTTATCGATTTTGGGAATCAGAAGTCTTGATTTCGGATATGTACCTCCAGTGAGAATGCTTAAATCTATTTCGAAGGGACCTCTTCTTTACAAAGAACACTCCTCATAGAACAAGGTACAGAGAATCGAAAGCATTTCATTGCCAATCCCATCAGCGCATCATTGCTTTAGTCCTCCTTGTATCTATGTTGTAAATTAACAATGTTTAATTAGTACAATCACAGGCTTTCTTAAGTAAGCACAAAATATATAGTTGTGCTTGATTCAATAGGTAATTCAAGGACTGAATTCTGTTGAGCTTTCTTTATAATTAAGATGAAATTGATATTATAAATCTACAAGCTTAAATTCTTTTATATTATTTTTTAAAAATAAAATTTACTTTTGAAGTATAGTTTTAATTTTCAAATTAGGACATTAAGTTCGAAATTTATACTTCTGTCAGATAGTAAAATTATAATTTAAAATTGCAATATTAAGTGCAAGTTTCTAACTGAAAGTTTCAAACATACCTGAAAGAATAGTTTACTTTCGCCTTTGCTGTTTTATTGAAAGAAAGAAATTAATAAATTGAAATTGGATACTGTAGCGCAACTTTTAGAAAGAGATAAAATTATCTTCCTCAAATTGCATTGAGAAGGTCACATTCAACTTCATTAGGCGATGTCACAACATGGAGGCAGACATGCTAGCCAAACATGGGCTTACGACAACTCCTCAGATTCCATTGATTTTCTTCTCAAAGCCAAGCCCGACGCAACACAGCCCACAGCTTCGACTGCAATAGCCCCGGCACTCGGAAGTGTTTTCTATCCACACTCATGAGGGAGAAGCAAATCACCTTGCAACGTCTATCCTAGAGAACCAGCGCATAGAGATCGGCGAACAGCCAGTATATCCCCCAGGACGGAGTAACGACAGTCAAGCAGAATGGGAAGCAATGCTACACAATCCAAGAAATACAACATCCATCACAATTAATGTGGGTGGTTGGCACTTTTACCCGCCCTAAGGGGTGTTCCAGTCTTTTCACATCGGTGCACTCAAACGCACCCTTTGATGTATAAAAAAAAGCCGCAAACATTGAATCTCTTCACATATCACAACCATCAAAACGTTGGGCCCACCTTCTCTCGTGCTTACTTGTATGAGTTTGATCAAACCTCAACTCCCGTTGTAACTCTTAGATTCTCTTCTCTCTTTGTTTATGTCTGTCTCAAGTCTGAGCAATTGTCTTCAGTACCTTCCATCACAATATTTCTTAACGAACTTTGTTTTTTCATGAAACATCTGATCTTTAGTTAAATGTATATACTACTTTGACTATCACAAAAGACAATTGTAGCCCTTGAATCCAGACAAAGTTCACCATATAAGCCTCACAACCAAATGACCTCTTTGATTGTGAGACTATCTCGCTCATCTGCATATACTCAGTCTTTATTGTAGCTAAACCAATTGTGACTTACAAGGTTAACCTTTAATGAACAACATAATTTTTCAAGTAGAATACAAAACTAGTAAGTGATCTCATTTTGTTGAGATCACCAGAAGAGTTTGAGTCAACATAACCATCTAAGATTCTATTGCTTCTTCCAAATTCCAAACATAGTTTGAGTCAATATAACCATCTAAGATTCTATTGCTTCTTCCAATTTCCAAATAAGTATTAACTAAACCACACTAAAATCTAAAATTAAAAGCCTCTTGATCTTTCAAATAATCATTGGGAAATATTTTAAGAAGTGCTTTAAACATATTTGGATTAAACAAGTTAGATTTGAGTATTTGAAGTAGTTAAAATCATGTTTTTAGGGTGATTAGTTAACCTATATAAGTTAATTATCACGTAATATAGGATGAAGTTGTTAAATTTTATGTATCATAAGTTGTAGCAATATTGGTTGATGTTTTGGTCAACCAATGTGGTGTACTAGTCAACCAGTGTTCTAATGGCTAGTGAATCTAAAGCTTTTAATAGACATTAGTTAACCATTACATTGAATATAGTCGTCATAACGACTAGTTCTTAACTCTAACGACTATTTTAGGTCCTAAAATACTAAAAATAGGTAATTTCTCATTGGTCTTTGCAAAAAGAAGCTTTTCCTGTACAAACATTTCTAACTATTTTTCAATTATCTGAGCAGTCATTGTCTCATTTTTTGTATATGAGCCTTTTGTAATTATCAAAGCATCCAAGCAAGCAATTTTGAGTTGTAAGCTATTTTTTTGTTTGTTTGATATCATTGTATTGGAGTTATAAAAAGTTATTTGAGGTTCCTTTTTACCTTGAAGAAAGATTGAAAAGGAGGTTCCTCTTTGCCAAAATAAAAGATTGGACAAAGCGTATTCTTCACAATAAAAAAAGAACTATAATGGAAATCCAAGACTAGTCTTGGGAGTGGATGTAAGCAATGATTGTTTGTAGAAGCACCATAAATAGCTTTTTATTTCTCTTCCCTTACTCTCTATTCTATTGATTACAAATATAATTTAATTCATTTACTTTTACTTCTTTTTGTCATTTGTGATAATTTGGAGACATTTTTTTCTTAAGTTAGTAAACTTTAGTCAAAATCTTGAATTCACCCAATTCATCCCCCCTCCTGAGTGCCATTAGGGAATAACAGTTTACTTTTATAAGAAAGGGGTTGGAAGATGATATTTAATTGGAAAATGGATTAGCCTTTAATTCAAATTCAAAAGTTTGAAATGAAGGAATAATATCATCAATAATCAAGGGAGAAACAAGAAGATTTAGAGTAACAAAACATTTTAATTGGTATATTTGGATCAGGTTATTGGAATCAAACTGAAAATATGGTGAAAAATTTGACATGATCGTAGGTGTGAGCACATTTAGTGAAAATTACAACTTCTAGACTTCAAATTTGTAAGAAAAATGCACTAAAAGTTGTATGAATCTTATATTGACCAAATATGGGTGGGAATAAGTGAACTTATGTTTTGTGGGATCCAAAGAATAACAAATAAAAAGATCTCCATATAAGATTAAAGTGGCTACAAATAGGGTCAAGGTGGAGGTGTAAATCATCAAAGATTTATATGCATTTTCTAGCTTTTCACAAGGTTTACTTTTCCTCTCCCCAATATAGGTTGGACTAGATTTTCTTTATTAGAAGTTAGTTGTAATTATAGCCATTATAGGCTAATTTTCTTTATCTTAGTTGAAGGAAGTGAGCCTTTTGGAACTTTAAAGATTGCGAAGCATTTGGATCTTAATGTGAAGTGTTTCATTTAATCATATACTGGATTATTTTTTCATGTTTTTATTTTATGATTATTCTCGATTGATTTCTAATATGTGCAGTTATCAATCTAATATGTGTAGTTAGTTTGTCAATTAAAATTATTATGTACTAGATTAAATACTAAATATGTAAAAGTTCAATTCTTTAATCATTTTCGGCAATTAAAAGTTTTTATTTGTTGCATCAGAAATCATTAACTTTTAGGAAAAGTATTCAACCAGGTTAAATGTAACCACAAGTGTTACATTGTTTTGCTTTGATTGTCTTTCTTTTCTTAAATCTATTTAATTAAAATTTAGATCATATCTAGGATTGTTAAACTATAAAGGTCAATTGAATTACGTATTTTCAATTAGCTAATCTTAAGAAAATAATATATTTAAAATCATATCGAACATATGATTGATGAAATAATTATTTTTATGTCAACGATCAATCATAGTTCTAAGGGTGGAAACAAATAAAAACCAAGGTTTGTTTTATTACTATGTCTTTTTATTATTTACATAATTCAATTTATTTTTCTTTATCATAAAATTTTCATATTATCACAGACCCCTTTTGTTAAATATTTTCTTTTATAACGATTGATGAACTAGATTTCCTTGTGAGATCGATTCCTACTTTCCTATATTACATTTATTTTATCAAAGGAAAATAAGACTTAATTTTCAATACAAATGAAAGTTCAACCAAATTTTGTTGACGTTGTCAAGGAATTCTTAGTTTGCATGTTCATTAAGAGACCTTCGAAATAAGCTAATTTACAGTATAATTCAGAGATCAAAATGACTATAAAAAAGTTAAGGAAAGAAACAAAAACTTGAAGTAATGTAACACTATAATTACTAAATAAAAAAAACATGGCAGACAATCCAAAGCTACGAAAACTTGTCGAACTAGATTTAAACAATCTCACATTATAATTTTTCCTAATCTTGATGCAAATGCTACTTTTGAACTAAAGTCTATCTTAATGCATTTGTTGTCAACTTTTTATAGTACTATAGGTGAGAATCCATACAATCATCTTCAAAAGTTCTATGTCGTACGTACAAGAATGAAGTTGAATGGTGTTGCTAAAGATTAAATTAAAATGCATGCTGTCTCATGCTCTTTGGAAGACAATGCCAAGATTGGTTATATTACTTTCCATTTGCTAGTATCAATAAATGGAACAAAATGAAGAAACAATTTTTTGAAAAAAAAATTCCAGCTTTAAATGTGGTTAACATTCGGAGGAGATTTGTGGCATTCAACAACATAATAGAGAGTTTTTGTATGATTATAGGGAGCATTTTAAAATTTTATGTCCTAGTTATCTACACCACCAAATTAGCAAACATCTCCTAATTTATATTTTTTAGAGGACTTTTACCAACCGAAAAGAGTTTTACCGATGCTGCTAGTGGAGGACTTGTTAAAAAAAATAGTAAATAAGGCTTGTACATTAATTGCTAACATGGCATTCAATTCCTAGTATCTAAGTGCTAGGATGAACCACTTTCGACAAGTTAATGAGGTAAACATTTCTTCTCTTGAAAAATATATGGACAATCTTATTGCATTTATTTTTCAATTGGTCATAGAAAAATGAAGGTGACAATGGTTTATGAAATATGTTCAATAGTAGGAAACCCAACTTAACTCAACATGTCAAAAAGATTTGGTAAAATAAGAAAATGTAGTATGATGTTTTCTAGGGCAACCTTAAAATCAATATAATCCATATTCAAACATGCACAACATCTTTTTAACATGTTAATGCTCTAGTAAATCAATCAACAACTAATTTTCAACAATATAGGTAACCAATCTTCCAAGGTAGCCACAACAAGCCTAAACATTCAATTCAGGCATTCTCTTGAAGATATTGTTAAAGTATTAGCTACTAATACTATTAAATTTCAACAAAAGACAAAAACTAGTATTCAAAATTTGAAAAATCAAAAGGGTTAGCTAGCTACTGCAATTAGCTGCTTAGAATCTCAAGGTTCGAACAAATTACCATCACAAATGATAGTAAATCTCAAAGAGAGTTCTAATGTTGTTACATTGCAAAGTGGAAAGTAAGTGGAGTAGCACGTGAAAGCTTCACCTTCATTAAATTCATATATAAAAGAGAATGAACATGCTGAAGTAGAAGAAAGCGTGCCCAAGCCTTAGGGTGAGACACCTACTTCTCCTTAAGTTATAGTCCTCTATTTCTATATGCATTAAAGGATAACAAGAATTTGGAAAGAGAAGTTAATTTATATGAGACATTCCATAAATGTAAGCTAAACATTCCCCTTTTGGATGCAACTAAGCAAGTTCCTATATATGCTAAATTCTTGAAAAAAATATGATATGCTAAATTCTTGAAAAAGCTATATATAATAAAAAAAAGTAGAAATCGAAAGAGATTAAAAAAGTAAGGTTAGGAAAGAATGCCTTTTTTGTCATTTGAAAAACTCTCCTAAAAAAGTGTAAAGATATAGGTATACTATGCATTATTAGTGGTTTTATGGAAAAAAGGACATGTTAGGGCATCCATTAATGCCATGCCTTATTTTATTTAATCATCTCTCAATTTAGAACTGTTAGAAATAATGGGAGTAGTACTTCAATTAGTGGATAAGTCCAATGCATATCCTAAGGGGATAGTAGAGGATGTCCTTATGTATGTTAATGACAAATTAATTTTTTTTGCTGACTTCTATGTATTGGATACAGAAATGATGAATAAACAACATTAATTTTTGTGGAAAATCGTTTTTTAAAAATAACCAAAACAAAAATTTATGTTCACAATGGTACTTTGACTATGGAATTTGGTAAGGATACTATTTAATTTAATATATATGATATAATGAAATATCCTAATGATGATTTTCTCGTTTTTATAATTAATGTTTTGGATTCATTAGTGCAAAACTAGTTTGAAACTAATGGGAAAGATAAGATAGAAACAATTGTGATGGAAAGTTTTTTTAAGGATGAAGATGCTGATATTTCCTTAAATTTTTGTTTGTAGGAGTGTATAATAGTCTTGTACAATTTCATACAAATGAAATGAATGCCAACTGTACAATATATGGAGTTAAATGTACCAACACTTAGTGACCAGCTTACCACTTTAGTTATGCAAGCACCAAAATTGGAGTTAAGACCACTTCCAAAACACTTAAAATACATATTCTTCAGATAGGAAGACACTTTATTAGTGATAATCTCAAGCAAGCTACCTTTACATAAGAGGAAAATTTGGTGGAGGCTTTTTTGGAAAAATTTAAAATGGAAATTGAATGGATGATGGATGATATTAAGATATCAATCCTTTTACTTGTATACATAGTATTCTCTTGGAAGATGGAGCTAATCCTATAAGGGAACCTCAAAGAAGATTAAACATACCAATGATAGAGCTAGTAAAGAATGAAATTTTAAAGCTAATCGAAGCCAGAATAATCTACCTAATTTCAGATAGTAAATGGTTTTACCTTGTACAAATAGTTTTGAAGAAAACTAGAATTATAGTTGTCACTAGTCAAAAGGGACACTTGGTTCCTACTAGAGTACAAAATGGATAGTGAGTTTATATCAATTACAAGAAATTAGATTTGGTGACTTGAAAAGACCTTTTCCTTATCCCATTTATTAATTAGATGTTAGAAAGATTAGCTAGTAAAGAATTTTATTGTTTTTTTGATAGATTTTTAGGTTACTTTCAAATTACAATTGTGCTAGAAGATAAGGAGAAAACAACTTTCACTCATCCTTTTGAAACTTTTTCATATAGGTGAATGCTTGACAACTCTTGTAATATGCCAGTTATTGCCTAAAGGTGTATAGGAAGCATAGTTTCATATTATGTAGAGTAGATTATTGAAGTTTTTACGGATAATTTTTCTATTTATGGAGACTCTTTTGATGAGGGTTTACATAATTTGACATTGATTTTGCAAAGATGTGTAAAGAATAAACTCATTATTAATTTTGAAAAATGTCATCTTATGGCATAACAAGGTATAGTCTTAGGGCATGTTGTTTCTTCTATCAGAATTTAGGTAGATAAGGCCAAATTTGATGCTATTCAAGCTTGTCCTCAAGCCATTAGTATATGAGAAGTTTACTCGTTTCTTGGTCATGTAGGTTTCTATCGGAGGTTCATCAAGGATTTTTCAAAAATAACATCTCCATTGCGTAGGCCACTATAGAAATATGTTATTTTTAAATTCATTGATGATTATAAAGAGGCCTTTGATAAGCCAAAAAATTTATTAGTTTCAACCCTTATCATTCAATCACCAAAGGGGGAATTACTGTTCAAAATCATATATGACATAAGTGAAAATGTTTTAGGAGCTATTTTAATACAACAAAGATGAAAAGTACCTCATGTCATTTACTATATATTTATAGCCTTAAATGAAGCCTAGAAAAATTACTCATCAATTAAAAAAGAGTTCTTGGCAATATTTTTTCTTTGAAAATATTTAGATTTTGCTTATTAAGTGCTAAAGTCATCATTTTCTCTGATCATCTAGCTCTTAAATATTTATTGTCAAAAAATGAAGCAAAACCAAGATTGATAAGATGAATTTTATTACCAAGTGAATTTCATTTGGAAATCAAAGATAAACAATGTTTTAAAAAATAATAGCAGATCATTTAAGTCGCTTGTATTATGTTAGGACAACCTTTGATTTGCAAGAAGAGTTTTGGATAAGTGACTATTTTCTATAGGGGTTCAATTACCATGGTATGCAAATATAATAATTCATTTAGCTACTAATATATTGTTTGCACGTTTATCTAAAGCTCAATGGAATAAACTTAAGAGTGATGCTAAGTACTTTGTGTTGGATGACCCATATTTATGGAAACCAATGTTATAAATGATGTCCTAGTACTAGTACTGGATTGGGTTTTGATACAATACTGTAGGTACCGATCTATACTGAATATTTTTCGATAATTTTTAAAAATTATAAATTAGTCCTAATTTTTTAAATTACAAAATAGTCCCTCAATATATTGTGTTATACAATTTATAATTTTACATCAACCGTATCTCCAAAAATCATAATGATAGATATTTGAAATAACAACAATATAATTATTTCTATTAATATTACTTGTCACATATTTCACATATAAAAATAACCACAATTAATATAAAAAATATCATTTAGTCTTTATATAAATATAAAACTAAGGATAATACAAAGTACTTAAAATGTTACAATTTGATAATAATATAAAGAATAATTATATCAAAACATCAAGTAGAAAGAATAATAAAGTTTCATAACTCCATAAGTATTGCAACAAGAATTTGTCTAGTAACACAATCAACTAGAAGTGAAACCTAAAACAAAAATATTTACATTTAAAAGTTTTATATTTATATTACATATATAGAAGTTAACATATGCATCAAATACAAATGAAATTAAAAAAAGGAAAGAAATGAAAAACTTGGAACTTTATTCAGTTAAATATCTACTTAATTTGCATTGATCTCAATTCTCATTTGGTGCAAAATCTTCTTCATTGAAAGGAGTCTCATCATCACTATCATTTAAACTCATCACACTAAATGACATCCTTATACTTTTTATCTAAGATTATCTTCTGAGTCATTCTTATCTATACAAAACTTAGTTCCTTAAAAGCCCAATCTTTTACAAGATCGATATGGTCAAACAAACTTAGATCTATATAACTACTTGTTCTATTAAGAGTCATAGTAAACAAATAAATTAAATTATTAAGAAATTATATTCAACTTAATAATGATAATAACATACCTTTCTTAATGCTTTAAATAGTCAAATAAAGCCTAAATTGTTCAATATTTTGTGTTCCAATCTATTTCTTTTTTTGGATTGGATGACTTCAAATTTGCTCTAATTCCTTCCACACTCTATTACATTTAAACATCGACTTAAAATTTGAATTGCAAACCTTTGCAATTCTAAAGCACCACTTCCAAATTGGTCTTACCATTGCAATTCTAGAATACCACTTTTAAATTGGTCTTACCAGGAAATTATAAGACAATAAAAGTAACATTATAAATAAAATAAAGTGATGACTAATTTCCTATAAGTAACAAAAGTAAAAAATATATACCTAGATTAAGTTTATCCCTTTGACGAATAGCAATGGGCATTTCAAAATCACTAAAATCATCCTTATAAACCTCCATTTGTGACCTTAAAAGATTTTGCATCATCTTATAAACAATAATTACTGTAATAGTTAATATCATTCCCCTATTAACTTCATCCTTCTTTGTAAAAATTGTTCTAAAATAAGCACTAGGATTTAAAAATTTCCCAATTATAAACAACAACAAAAAAATTGTCTTTGCTATATCTCATTGGTAACTGTAAGATAAAGCGTGTACAAAGAAGGCCTATTTTTTATATTGGCATTTATTTGTTCCTTCACACTCTCCATGGCATTATAAAAATAACTCATTATTACCTTTGCATCATTATCAGCTAGAAGAACTATTCTCACCTAACATTCATAAACTCGAATTACAAATTGATATTGAGGCTAAAATTCATCATCTTCAGGTATAATTTTAGAAACCTGCACTCAGGCACTAGACCTAGCATACTGAAATGCGACCCACTTATTACCTATAAACATTTGCCTAAACTCCTTATTTATTAAAAAAATACTAAAGTGATAAGAAATTAGTCGCAAATATTGTAATAGAAGGATGATATAAATTCCTACCATTGCTGAAATCCTTTCTTATTCAAGACCTATGCACAATTATAAATAAACTTGGTCTTTTTTTTTGCTTTTTGCATAGTTTCATCAATGACAGGAAAGTATCTAGCATCTTCTATATTTTTAAACATCAAGTCAATATAATATATAGCATAAGGAGTTCAAAAAAAAAAGAATTACACTTACTTTACAGTCTTTTCCCAACTTCTTTGTAAGCATAATTATTATCAATAATGAACTAAACAATGTTTTCTAGCCTAAATTCATTCACAACTTCCTCAAATATTTGAAACAGATTATCAACATTTATAACATGGCCAAATGCATCAATAGACTTAAAAAATAGTGTCTAATTAGCATAATAAGCCAAAAAATCGATAATAGGCTCTTATCTTCTATTTGACTAACCATCACACATAATTGAATACCTATAAGTTACTCAAGTCATTCTTCTGTCATCTAAATAACTATTTATTCTATAAATAGAGCTACTTAAAAGTTTACATCTGAAGGAGTTTTATATCTTGGACCGTAAAAAACAATAGCATCCTCTATAGGTTGGTAATAATAATACTTGGCAACATTGAATAATATACTTGAATCATAATACTATCTAGCTATTGCTATGTCGACATTATGAGCTACTTCTTTAGAATGTAAGGCATTACATATTAAAGGTTGAGCTTTAGGATTTGTTCATGGTATGAAAAAGTTACATGTATGGCTTCCTTGTTTCCTCAGATCAAATGCTACATTCCTTTCTTATTGGGTAGGAAAACCATCTTCAGCATCCCAATTATCTTCCTAGCCACAGGAAAAAAGGCTTCCACTACTAATTTTATAGTTCAGTCTTTGTCTTCTTTCTTTCTTGTAATGTCCCAACATATACTCCAGAAGTATTATAGCATGTCTAGGTTGTATTAAGAAGTGAACATAATGAATTAAGTACATCTAAGTATAGTAAGAGATATAATGGTACTTAATGTAAAAGACAAGGGTAAATGGACATTTGTTCGCTTCGAAATGGACATACATACTTAGACGTGAAATATGATTGCAAATTTTTGATATGTTTTCTTGAATTATGAGTATGATGTGAGGGGAATTGACAAAAGAAGTATTCCATAAGCAAATGGGATGTTTTAGGTTAAATTGGATGTATTTTTGTGTTACTCTTATATGAGAAGACCGAAGTTAGTTGATTTGGGATGTGTATCTCACTAAATGGATAGGTTCCATTGAACAATCTTATGTAATTTGGCCATATCTTCGCCTAAATACATCCAAATTAGATAATTTCAATTAAAGATTAAACTAGAGACATAGGTATAAAACTTTCATGAAGAAACTGAAATCTGATTCTGCCTCTACGAGTTTTGAATTTTGTTTTGAAGTTGAGTTCTGACTATTGTCCTTGTTTTCAAACAACCTATAGTTTTTAGGATATAACTCCCGATATAATTAACGAAATTGCTTGAAATTCATGCCATTAGAAACTTAAGACATAAAAGGAATGAAATAAATTGATAAGATTATATGACAATGTGGGAATTAAAGGAAGAAGAAGGATCAATATTCAATTTTCCTAATGGACCAATAAAATTAAAGCATGTGTGTCTAATAGAATTATAACACATAGTCCAATAGAATTGTAATACATGGTCTAATAGAATTTTAACACATGGTCCAATGGGATTGTAACACATGGTCTAATCATATGAAGAGGGAAGATGGACAACACTTTGATGGATTAACTTCAAATTTTTCTCCTCTCCATTTCACCTTCTTCATCCCATCATTTTTCACTTGGTGACTCAAGCAAAGCCAAAGAGGAAGGGAAAGAAAAGCATTAGAAGAACTACTTTGCCAATTTAAGGTTTGGGACTTCACTTAGTTAATTTCTATATTTGTGTATATTTGAATGTGTAAAAAGATTCACTGGGATGTGGAATGGATGCTGGGATGATGCTTTGGTATTATTTTGGTGTTATCTTGCAGAGAATTGGTTAAATATGACAAGAGAGTATTGTGTTGTAGAATTCTGTCTAGGGTTTGTTAAACTAGTAACATTGTTTGGGTCATAACTTAGCCTACAAACCTCTAAATTGAGTGATTTCAGCTGCATATAAAAGCTAAGAAATAGAAATAAAAATTGAGTGATTTTAGTTAAATATAAAAGCTAAGAAATAGAAATAAAAATCACTAGAAGAGACTCTGACTTAATTCTGGCTTTGTGATTTTTAAATTGAGATCGAAAATGGTGACCTGATGTTGCCCTTGTTTTGGATCAGCTTTAGATATTTGGTCTATATCTCATGATTTAGGAGTCCAAATGGCTTGATTGTTAGTATTATAGAAATGAGAGACATAGAAGGAGAAATTTCTAGAAGACTTAGAAACCAGTTATGACGTTTTGTATATGAATATTAAGGAACAATTAGTGGTATGAATAGAGAAAGTGTCTGTCACGGCCGTGGCATTCTTTTTATTTCCAATTTCTACCCCATCTTATCCGAACCTTTATGAATGTCTATGAAAATTTTCAAACACCTAGAAACAAATGAAATAGGATTTACCATATGTGAATTGGGAGACTGAACATTGGAATTTAAGATTGAGCATAATATATTCAAAAGAAAACTTACATGTACATAAATGATTTATATGCATATTTATCGCTCATATATGTATAGCATGATTATACAAGTGTGAATTTGACACCCTTCTAATGGTGGTAAGTTATGAATTGCATGAATGAACATAGATACAGATTTTATGACTTGAAATGTATATCATATGACTTGTCAGTATATGAATTGGGAAATTGGGAAATGGTTAAAGGAAATGTTATTGTACCTACTCTATTATCTTGGTTATGGATAGATAAGTATGCCTATAGGGTTAAAGTTTAGCTACTACAATTTGATACCTTCGGGTATCCATAGTTTGATACCTTCGGGTATCCACAATTTGATATCTTTGGATATCCACAGCACTCGTTATCCACACCCACAGAAAATGTTAACACTGAAAGGTAACTTAACAGTCATAAATAAGAAATACAGCATGACAATATAAATAATTGGTAATGATGAGCATTTGTATTAGTTTTAATGGTGAATTGTAATGATGCAAAATTATATTGATAATTTGTATCAATGAGCGTTGAATATCAATATTTGGCTTATAAATGTACATTTTTGGTATATGGATAATATATTGAAGCATATTTACATTATGTACCTTGCTTGAGTATGTCATTATTATTTACATGAGCATTGAATATCAATGTTTGGTTCATGAATGTGAATTTCTGGTATATGAGTTGTAATATTTCCGAATGTGTGTACTAGGCGGATGACTGCTATGAATAGTCATCCAAACTAAGTGTTTTCCCAACTAAGCTTTCAAGCTTAGTATGACTATTAATCCGTGTAAGTCCAAGTCATAAGAGTGAGGTACAGGGAACATCTGCAGAGACCAAGGCCAACAGATAGAAGAAAAAATACTTTTAGAATATGTTTTTAGCTAAAGATGATTGTATATGTACTGAAGAAAGGAAATTGTATGTTTTATTTTGGATTACCATGTAAATGTAAAGATGTATTACTACTGTTAAATGATAATGTTAAGCGAGGAGTTTTGTAATGTATATATATATAGCATCGAATAGAATTGTATGTTTATGAATGCGCGTATATGAATTTGGTTACTATGTGTGTGGATGGTTGTAGGTTCCGTATAGGGCTGTTACATTTTTCATATTGATACTCTTCAAACAAAATTTTAATTTGCCATTTCACATCATGACTAACGTTCTTCCAAGACTCCACATCACCTTTAACTCCATCCAAATGCTTCTTTAATCTAATGATTCCTTCACCTTTCAAATGCTTATTACAATATAAACAAATGGTATGATTATTCATTTTAGGAATCAATCTAGCATGATCCTAATCCAAATCATCGAATATTCTTAAATCGGTTGAATTATCAAGAGTACTTAAACTTCCCTCCATTTATCAATAAAAATAAATGAAAACGTAAGTCAAATTAAATTAATAACTTCATGTCAAAATAAATTGTTCTTTTAACTTAATTTCATTATCAACTACTATGACAATATGTGTATTATTCAACTCAAAACAAACACAAAAGCATATATATTTTATATAACTCATTTTGTATAATTATATAATTCAACCATAAAGGCATAAACACACAACTATAACCTATTTCGTGTGAGTACATAATTCAATCATCAATTCACAAATATAAGTTTATAACCTATTGTGTATGATTGAATTTAACCATAAACTCATAACTATAAGTCTATAACCTATTTTATGTAATCACAAAATTCAACCATAAACTAACCCATTTTGTTTGATTATAAAATTTCGTTTATAATATATATACATACATATAACCCATTTTATGATAACTACTTTGTAAGAATATATAACTCATTTTTTCCACAAAATGAAAACGTTCAAACAACTAAGCATTGTTATCATTATTTTGCATTTTTACCAATTTTTTGTTCACAAATTTAATTTAAAATTGTTATTGAAATCCCAACTTTAATTTGGCAACCTCTCATTCACCTATTTTAATTAACATCCTTACTCCCATATAACATTGCTCATAAAAGTCAACAACTCAATATAAACTATATAATTCAATTTCTGTTAACACGATCCATTTGAAGGTATGTACGTAAAAATAAAATCTCATCCATCTTTAATTTTAGTCATTTAGATACCTATGAAGAACATATTGGTGTTAAATGAACGACAAAAAAAAGTTTAGAATATGGTTTCTTTTGGCCTTTTTTGTTTATGGATGCTTACTTGTTTTATAAAACTTATAAGCAATGTCAAAAAATAGGTAATATCACCCGAAGCAATGAGATTTCACAAACTCTAATCTTGGTTTGTGAATTTTTTTTAATGTTTAGGGCATCGATCGTATGGGACCCTTTCTCTATTCCTTTAGTTTTGCATATATTTTACTAGCTATTGATTATGTGTCAAAGTAGGTGGAAGCGAAAGCCACCAAAAATGATGATTCCAAAGTGGTTACAGGTTTAAACATAATTTTTTGTAGGTTCGGTATTCCACAAACCTTAATCTAAAAATTAAGGCAAACATTTTTGCAACAAAATTTTAGAGGCAATCTTAAAGAAATATAAAGTGACTCTTAAGATCGGTACTTTATACCATCCACAAATAAGTAGGCAAGCTATAGTTTTAAACAAAGAAATTAAATCAGTCATAGAAAAAATGAATGGAAGAAAAGAACGAAGTTTGTGACTTAATAACACATTTTAGGCATATTGAATAGCTTATAAGATACTAATCAGCATGTCATCCTAAAGGTTAGTGTTTGATAAGGCTTGTCATATCCTCGTTAAATTGGAACATAAGACATTTTGGGCTATTAAGCAATGCAATATAAGTTTTGATGAAAGTGGAAAATATAAAAGTGTATAAAAAATTACAACTACAAGAACTTCAGGAGATTTTAACGAATCTTATGAAAATGTAAGAATCGACAAAGTGATAAAAAAAGTTTTATATGACAAATTTATTACTTGGAAAGAATGTCCATTGGAAAAAAGGTTCTCCTTTATCATTATAAGCTTGGAATATTCCCAAGTAAGTTACAATCATGATGGATTGGGTCTTTCATTGTAACCAATGTATTTCTACATAGTGTAGTTAAAATCTAAAGCATGCCTACTTGAAAGATTTTTTAGGTTAACAGTCATCTTCTCAAACCTTCTTATGGTAATGTGAACATGAAATTAGTGAAAGAAATGGATTTAAATTATCCAATTTATTCCAATGAATGAATGACAACATTGACGAGCTAGCAACATTAAACAAAAGCACTCTTAGAATGCACATTAAGTTTATCTTCCTTTTGTTTTAATTTAATTTATGTTTGGATTTTCAATTACCTTTATGGACCAAAAGGGTAGAAATTGAGTGGAACTAAGAAAGAAAACTAAATAGTTCAAGATGTTTTAAAGAACATGTTAGTGTCAAAAAAGGCACCACTTGTGTGCACCTAAACATGATTGTGTGGAAAAGACTATGTAAGTCCTTATAACCATGTATTTACATAATTTATATTATGTTTAAGGACACGACTGTGTGAACCCAAACATGACTATATAGGGTGGATTCTATAAGTTCATATACTTGTGTGTCTTATTGATTGGAAAAGGAAGAATTAAGTGAGGGACATAGTCTCAATCACCAGACAGGGTCATATGGGTGAAAGTGTCCAATGTAAAAAAATCCTAAAATCTCATCTTTTCATTGAATTGTCACACATCAAATATAAATCAACAACATTATTGCCCAAAAACCCCCATACTTTGAGCACCACCTTCTAACAACACCACCCAAAAACGCCCACATTGACTAACTACCCACAACACTAATATGAGGAAATGCATAAACCAACATCGCACAAACTTACAAATCTAGCTACACCCAAATCCACCAAGTCATCAGAAATATAATTCCCCCTTGATCCAATCAACATCCATCAGTCCAAAGCAATCAAACTTAATAATAAAATCATCATCCAACATCTCAATTTAGTGTATATTCAAAGTAGTCATAGGAAGAACAAAATTACAAGCTAAGAGAGTGGTTATGGTGACTTATAGAGAACCACTCTGTAAACTAACCTTACCAAAAACGTATGTGTTGTTAGAACAAGCCATTGGTTGCAATTTTTTAGCGCCAACCCATTCTTTAGTCGATTCCCCTCAATTGGAACAGCAACAAGGAGGCCATCTTTGAGGTCCGTAATAGAAAAAAAGGAAGAAGTTGGAGCTAGCTAGCAAACTAAAGCTCAAAATAGTAGGTTCAATACCCTCTATATTAAACAAAATAAGAAAAAGTATGAAGAATAATGAAAACACAAAATATATGCTCGTAAGTATGTTCATCTTTATACCTTGAAAAAAAATGCATATTAAAGAAGAATTTGATGTTTTGGTGGATTGAATGGGATGGCATAACTATATGAATACGCAAATGCTTGCCTTTGTTAAACTGACACGTGAATTTTATATGAATTTTCAGCTTAATGATGATCTTGATCTTAATTTGTTTGCAAAAGGGATTCTCCAATTCATAATGATAGGCAAGGAATTTTCCTTTTTGATTGTTGAATTAATATTGCAATGGGTTTCACAAAAAAAGTTTAATGCTATGAAGAAACCATTCATAAGTTCAAGATGTTATTATTCTTCTAATTTTTAACCTGTTGAATTATGGAATGAATGATCTGTTGATTTTGCTCTTTATAACCTAAGTGCTTCAAAAGTTCATATTTGAAGAAACATGTACTTAAATATTCACCATATTTCTTAGCTTATAACTTTTTAGGAAGAAGGGATAGTATAGGGACTTTAGCTAAAGTTGAATTTTATTTTTTATGGTGTATGGAATAGTGTATTACAATAAACTTGGGTTATTGGTTGATAACATAATTTCGTTTTATGATTCAAAAGAAAAATAAACCTTTAATTTTAGGTTTTACATTATTCAACTATTCATTAATTTGGATTTACTTGATTTGTCTAACACTAATATGCACATTTCTAGTTAGACGGAACCCTTGGATTTAAATTGTTTAGCCAAGATGGAGATCATTACATAATAGTCTGATGGTTGTTTCAATTTTGTTCCACCTGGTCCAGCTATCCAGTCTTCAGGATATTCCAATGCAATAGACCTTTAACTGTAGAACAACCAACTAGTAACCAACAAAAAGATGCCCCTTCCTCTTCCTTAACTTAATAGATTATTTCTCCTAATTGGACAAGATTAAAAGCAAGTTATATCGAATGGAGCACAATGTTTTAAATAAGTGTAAGGGTGGAAATGTTTTTCCTTGTTCTAATTTTATGTTATTTTGAGTATTTTTGGGGTGTTTTAACACTTTCTTTTTGTTTATACGTAATGCTTTTGGAAGTTGATGAAGTAAGATGTGCCAAAGAAATTTTTACTAAAATGTTTTAAATGGAGTTGACTATATGTATGAGAATTTGGACTGAAACTGTTTAAGATGAAAATTAAACACATTGATAAGTTAGATAGGTTATGCACTTAGATAAAGCGAGAGGATTGATTGATGAAGTATTGTATAAGGATTAAGTAAAATTATTTAAAACTTGTGAGCAATTAGCCCTTAAAGGATATAAACTTCTTATGTTTATACTCTCTTTTTGTTGTAATTATCCATCATTTGGATACATTAACTTGCATTGAACTGAATTGAATTAAAGCATGAGAGCTTGAATATGATAAAGGCCTTCCTTGTTTTAGCCATTTAACTTAAAAAGCCACCTTACTTAATTATCTCTAATTCAACCCCTTTGAGCCATTTTTAAATTCCTTTTTTTGTGTTATAAATCTAATATATAAACCTAGCATATAATACATCCTATCACCTAACTACACTTTTTTAAAGATGTTTTCTTAAGTTATTTAAGGAACTAGAGTGATGTTGCTTTAAGTTATGTTTTATAAGTTACTCATTATGTATTTAGTTTAACTTTGTATCATGGATACCTATTTTCACAATTAATGATTTACTTCCTTTAAAAAAATAGTTGTAGTCATAGTATAGTTACATTAGCAGTGCAGTAATTGGTTAATGTCACCTTTTATTCTTATGTCCTACATTTTGAATGCCTTACTAAATATTAGTGGTTTTAGCCTATAATTCTCCCTTTCTAACCTTTAACCTAAGCCCCATTATAACTAATTAATGAAATCCCTTTTGACTCATGCCTTCATGTGTTCATGGTGAGATATTTGGTGTATGTAAAATTTTATAGTAGTGTATTCGTTGTGAAAAGAGTTTGAGAGTAAACACTTGAGCCTAAACACTTATATGAAAGAATAAACAATGTAAAGAATTTTAACAAGACTTTATGCATACTTTTGATTGAGATTGTCTTTATTATCTATGTTCATATTTCATGGTAAAAATTAACTTTGATGTTTGTTGATGCTTAACTCTTTTTTGGTCTAATTCTTATGGAGTATGCATAGTTTAATCTCATAAGAGTAGTTTGGTAAAAAATTATTGGTTTATCTTGTTTTGTTAGTTTTTCAATTTCTTAAGACAAACAAAGATTAGGTGTGGGAGAATTTGATGCATCATAATTTTCTCCTAATTTTTAGCATTTAAATCATCCATAATCTTATCTTAATGTGTTCAAACTCGTTATTTTCATTTGATATAGTAAGAAAGGGATTAGAAAGTGCTATTTGATTGGAAAAAGGATTAACCTTTAATTCAAATTCAAAATTTTGAAATGAATGGACATTATCATCAATAATCAATGGAAAATCAAGAAGATTTGGGATAAAAACATTTTAATTATCATATTTAGATCAGATTATTAGCATCAAGTTGAAAATGTGATGAAACAGTCTAGTGTGATCTTAAGCATAAGCATGTTCAATGAAAATTACAACTTCTAGACTTCGAATCTATAGGAGAAAAACATGTCCAAATTGGTTTGTATCTTACCTTGGCCAAATATGGGTAGAAATCAATTAAGTTATGATTTACGAGATCCCAAAGAATTACAACAAAAAGATCTCCATAAAGGATTAAAGTGGCTACAAATAGGGTCAAGGTGGAGAAGCAAAGGATCCAAATCATTGCATTTTCCACCTTTTCGTAAAGTCTCCTTTTCTTCTCTTTAGTGTACGTTAGAGTAGATTTTCTTTATTATAAGTTGGTAATAGTTATGGCCATTGTTGACTAATTTTCTTTATCTTAGTTGAAGGAAGTAAAAGCCTTTTGGAACTTTAAATATTAAAAGGAAATTGGATCTTAATATGAAGTGTTTCATCTATTAATGTGTTGGATTTGTAACACCCCACTCCCGCTGGACCCGAACCCGATATCGATGGTGATATCCGAATCCGTGCCCCGCGAGGGTGGCGT
>JAOTAY010021618.1:0-10378 GCA_025629805.1 Erythroxylum baracoense | reverse complement strand
ATTTGATCAAGCAGTGGATCTCACAAACTGTAAGCATGAGATGTTTAGAGTTAACATGTGGATGCTTACTAAGGGTAATAAGTACATCGAATGACCAGCTATGAGACTATCATATGGATGATCTATCGAATGTCAATGATTAATCTCACTATAGCAATAGTGTAAATATCCTTAGACTTGAGGTACTTAAGGATATCTTAGATACTAATCCTATGCTTTGACATCATTCCTTATTACCTTAAGACGAGGTTACTACTAGGGTAGTGATTGGGCACAGCTATTGGTATTCGAAAGTAATTGGGTAGCCAATAAAGGATTCACCACTCCTAATAGAGGGACATGCCTTTTGTCAGGGTCATTACTCGGGAGTCTCTGGCTAGAATAGTTATGTGTCATAAAAGGAGTCTTTAATGACACATAAGAGTAATGAGATCTTAGGACAAGAACTAACATCACTTAGATAATATGTGACGTAGTAAGTCTAGTAGGAGTTGACACATAACCTATGCTCCAAACCAAGTGGGGTATAGTACGGTGAAAGGATAAATTACATGGTAATTATCTATGAAAACGTTTATAAGTTGGATAATTAACTATCAAAAAGTTCATATGTTAATCCACTTATACCCCGACAAATTGGCATCATGAAACACTTTATGATTTTATTGAATTAAGAGTTAATTCAAGTGCCTAAAATAATCGGGAACATAAGGGTCATACACATAAAAGATCTGATGAAAAACATAGCAAGTGTGATCAAATTTAAGTAGGCCACGATAGTGACTTATAGGCCACGATTGTGACAGAGGGCACGAAATGGTACACAAGTGAGTTCTTCACTTATGTACACAAGGTTTTTACACTTCTTACACATTTAAATGAGAGCATAAGGGCTCTAGAAGAGTTCTAGAGTGAGAGAGAGGTGTCTTGAGTCTTATTCTTGCAATTCATGCAATTGTTACATGAATCAAAGTGCACACAATAAGATTCTTGATCCATCTTCTATCATCTAGAGCATCTACTAGAACTCATCTAGTTTGGTGCTCAAATCACCCTTATACATTGTTTCTTCATCTTCTTTGCATGTTCTTGGGTGATTAAGGAAGGGTTTGGTATTTGCAACAACCCAAATAAGGAAAAGAAACAAGAAAGGAGGAGAAACATATGGTAAAATGTTTTATATTTCATGTTCTTTTACATATCCATGCATGCATTTTAGGTTCTATAGTTTTTAGGTTATCATGGTGTCGGAATATTGATTTCGACACCTCCACTATATTCACATTTATGTGATGCAAGCATCCATGACAATTCTAACATGGATGAGGCATAATTCTTCACAATCTAGTCAAACTTTGCTTCCATGCTCTTCTGACTTTCCTCCTGGTTGGCAAACATCCTCTTCTAGTTCTCTTCTTAATTTATCAGTTTGGACCCTAAAACATCCATTAGTTTGTCCATTTTTCTTTACATTGACTCAATTTGATCTTACTGAAATCCAGAAGGTCCTTGTGATCTTGCTTGGCCACCTGTATTGTTAGTGCCTCAAAAAAATTTTAGATAGTTTTTCCCTCCCCAGATTATAAGTATTCGAGTGCAGATTATTATCTTTTTGTGGTTGGCCTAGGTAATTTACCTGTTCTGTTCCATTGGCTCCTAACAAGAAACACTCAACTGAGCCATGGTTGTTTTGCCCACATAGCTCACACTGTACTTGCGTCACTTTAGCCGTAGATGACAATGCATCTAGCATGTTGCTCAACTACTTTGTAAGGGCTATGATCTAAGCCTGCAAGGCAGTAATAGAGTCAATAGAGATCATGCCGTCTTACTTCTTTTGCCCTTGTCTATTCCTCTCACTTGACCATATGCAATTGTTGCTCATCAACTCCTCCTAAGGGTCATGAGCTACTTCAATAGTCTTCCTCATTAAATAACCTCCAGCGGTTGCATCTATAGTTCCTCTCGTACTCGGATTCATATCATTGTAAAACGACTACAATAGGAATTCCCTCGGAAAGTTATGGTGGGGACAGTTTCTTTATAATTCTTTAAATCTCTCTCAGACTTTATAAAGAGATTCCAGATCTCTCTGCTAAAAAATCGTGATCTCCTTTGTTATCCTTGTCGTCTTGGTTAATGGAAAATATTTTGCAAGAAATGCTTGGACTAGCTACTCCTAAATAGTGATCTACCCAAACTAAATGAATTATACCACGCCTTCACCCGATCTTTCAAAGTGAAAGGAAATAATATCAATTTTAATGCATCATCGGTCATTCCATTGAATCGAAAAGATTTGCAAATGTCCAAAAAATTAGCAATGTGGGCATTCGGATCTTCATTAGATAGCCCATAAAATTACACACTATTTTGCAATATGTTAAGGAGTGTCGACTTGATCTTAAAATTGTTAGCTTGAAGCACTGGCCTCATAACTCCTTGAGGACTGAATCCAAACCTCATAAAGTCCATCAATGTCTTCTCAACTCCTCTGTACTCTCCTTCTTCAGCCATATCTCTCTGTATACTCTCTTGAAGCTTCACTTCTCTTAGCTCCCGTTCGTGTCCTGTGATATCGGGAAACTCGTTGTCACTAATTTTTGTTGATCTTCATGATAGTTGTAATTTGCATTGTGTTTTAAGGTTTGATTTGTTATGCATTAGTGTTGTATTTAGGTTTAAATTGTGTTAGTTTATGTATGTAATTACTTTTATGGGTTAGTATAAGTATTTGAGCTTAAATGTTATATTTTTTAGGTACCTTGATGGTTTGTTAGTGTTTTAAGGTAAACGACAAAGAACGGAGAAGCTTTAGGCCAAAAACACGACCCACAATTATAGTACAATAAGCCACGATCGTACAATTTGGGCCATGATCATGATAGAAATGTTTAGACGCTGGCCACGATCGTGGCAAGCAAGGCTATGATCGTGTCCTACGTTGAGCTGATATAAAAACTTAAATTTTGTGAGATTTTTCGGACCGTTTCGACCTGGACTTAAACTTAGGGCCTCTAAAGTTTAAATACATCATAAAGGGACAGAACCAATAGCCTCCGAGAGTCTAAAAAAGAGAGCTTTCACGTTAGCCAATTTCGAAAAAACCTAGAGGGAAATCAAGAGATTGAGGAAAGAGACAAAGGAAGAGAAACACAGAGAAGAAGCTTGACACGACGTATTTCCTGAAACAGGTGGTTTCTCACTGTCGCTATCTCCGCAATTCTGTTCTCGACATATTTTTCGATCATATCAAATTTATTTATGCATAGAATTGAAATAGGTATTAATAATAGGTTATGTTGAATGTTGAGTTGTTGTTTATAATTATATTTGGGATTTTGATTTTTGAGATTAATAAAGTATGATTGATTATGTTTTTTATTAATTTGATCGTGATTTAATTCTGCTCTTAATAACTTGGCAATAAACTAAGATGGTGAGCCGAATGAAAATAATCAAATTGGGATAACGAGATTTAGATGATTTGATAGGTAGAGAATTGAATTAAACATGTAGAATTGTGTAACGAGAGATCGAGCATAGGTTCCCAGTAGGTTATTAGACAATTTAAAACTAACTTAGGTTTTGGGTCAATTATAAGTCGAGAGATCACAATTCTATAATTTAAATTAGGGATTATCAATTAGGGTTAAAAATCATAACTCGAGAGAGAGTAATTCACCCTAGGATCATCTAGACCCATTAATTAGATAATTACAAATTTGATTCGGTTTTCGTTAATCTCGGATTAAAACCCTCTTTGTCTCACTTGATAGTTTCTAGGTTGGTTTTGGATTGGTTTGTGTGACTTCTTACCTTATTTAGATTTCTGCAACTCAAATCTTGAAATTAATTGTTTGATTGGTTTATTTTCTGCATTAGTTTATTTATTTTGAATTATTATAGTTTAGTATGACTTTAGATTTTAGGACTAGTTTAGCCCTCCTCGTGGGATCAATGCCTTAGGCATTACGCTAACGACCCGTGCACTTACGGAATTTACCAGGGTTAATAAATATTAAAACTTAGCGTGTGTAACCTTGCGACCACTTCGCGTGCTCATTGTGTTCATGCACCTGCAAATACACAAGGAAAACTATCAAAAACTTTTAAATCAAAGTAATCTAAACTAAACAAGACGTTAAATAATCAATCCCCAGCAACGGCGTCAAAAACTTGTTGATTGCAAATTAGTCAACTAGTTTTACACTCAAAAATTACAAGTATACGAGTCATAACTTGTAGTTAAAAAGCAGATATCGATCCCACAAGGATTGTGCTTAGGCACTACTTAATTCAAATCAATCTTTGTTTAAGACTCAAAATTGTTTTATGGAAAATAATTGGAAAATTAAATTAAAATGAAATGACTAACAATGAACAATTAATAAAACCAAAATTCAGAAAATTGAAATTCAAGATTCTAATAACAAAAGATCACTTTTTCCTTATCTTGTTTCCCTCTTATTTTATTAATTGAATTGTGTCTCACCTAAGATGTCTAAAAGTATTAACTACCCTCTCTCAAGGTGTAATCAGTTATCTCTAATCAAATTAAATGAAATTGATTAAGCAATCTCTCAATCTACCAAATCTCTCCACCAATTTAACTAGTTATTAAGTTATCCTATAGGTGATCAATTAAATTAGCTGAGATCTCTCTTCTAACTAATCAATTAACTTGATGGATGTAAGTTTATAGAATGCCAACTCTCGTTGTACAATCCTACACAGATTACCTTACTCAATCTCTCGATCTATTGCAAAATATAAATATATTTAACATTCATCAAAGACATCTTTCATTCAAATTAATAAAATATAAGTTTAACAAGATAGTTCAAAAGTAATCCCTAAAAATAAATCAGCCACTCATGGTGGCTATATCATCCTCAACAATCGAATAATCCATCATACAATGAATAGAAGAGATAAAACAACTGAAAATTAAATAAAAAGGGCTCCTCCTATTCTTTGTCAAAATCTGGAAATTTCGGTGATGGTAAGCTCTTCTTCCAATTGTGATTGATGATCCTTGAATATCTACCTTCCTCAAGATGCCAAACCTAGATTTTTCACTCAAGGAGGCTATTCTACACAGAGGTTTCACGTCCTCCCTTGTCCATAGGTGTTCATTATCTTATATAGTCTAGAAAACCTAAAAAATTAAGTGAACCCTGCATATGTTCTCGGGTTGGACATCCCATGATCATAGAAATTGGCATGATTCCAACAATTATGGGTTCTTGCAGTAATGCTTCCTCTCCTCTTCTCCTCTTTTGGTCTCTAGCTCAATCTCCAAGTTGCCAACCTCCATTCCTACATCAAAATAATCAATTCTTACTTTAAATTGACATCAAATATAAAAGAACAACAATGAAGATCAAACTAACGAAAACATACAAATGAATCCTAAAATACATCAATAATAAATATTATGCAAGAAACACATGCCAAATACATAGGAAAACACATACTAATGCACAACTATCAAGTTGTTCATTGAATCAAGATTAAACCAAAACATAATGAATTCCTAAGAAATATCTTACCGAAATCTAAACTTATTCTTAGATTGCTTTCTTTTTAATTGTTGCTTAATTTTATACTATGAATCATTTATTTATTTCTATTTTCATTCAATTACATTTAAAGTCTAGATAATTTTGTGAATAATTGTTAATTAATAACTACTCCTCATAGGATCCATCCACACTTGCTAGTACTAGCTACGATTATACCATATGATATAAAGTACACATATCACTTTGATTGTGTTATTCGAGCTTTAAAATTTACAAGCCCTCTAATACTACAAGAGCACGAGTCTCAAATGTAGTATAAGAGATGTCGATCCCATGAGGTGGGAGATTAGTCTAATCTTAAAAATCTAAGGCTAAAAGGATAAGACTAAAAATAAACAATGCAATGGAAAGTAAATAAGAAAATTGAATTCAACTAACTAAATAAAAAGTTAAACACGAAGGAATTAACAATTCAGCAACAAGCATGCGTAAAGGAAATCAACCAAAGAACTTATGAGAATGGAGATTTTACCTATAATTAATGCTAACCTAGCTGATTATGTGTTAATGGGGTATCAGTTCTACACAATCCTAATGCTGATTACTCTCTCTCGAGTTATAACCATTAAACCCTAATTGGATTATAAAATTTATAATCTCTCAATTCACAAATTATTCAAAACTAATTACATTTGAAGCACTCTAATAAACTATCAGACTATCACACGGTATCTCTCTTCGTATAATTACCAATATGATTTATCACGGTTTCTATTAAATCACCTAACTCTCATTAATCCGATTTCATCATTTTTCATTCTGTTCACCCTCTCAGTTTATTACCGAATTATGCAAGAATGCAATCAAATCACGACATTCATCTAATAAGCACAATCAACTAAATTATTATTAAATCAAAATAAAATCTTAAAGAAGAGTTAGAACATCATCAACATTCTACCATCTATCATCACACAATCCATCCCAACTTTATACATGAATAAAATTAAAACGAAAAGAAAATAGTAACTTAGGACAAACAATCTACGAAGGCACAGTGTCGGGAAACCTCCTGATCTGGGAAGCACATCGAGACCGCTTCTCTTCCTCTTTCTTCCTCTTCCTCTTCCTCCTCTCTTTCTCTTCCTCTTTCTCTCTTCTAAAAGTGGCTGCATGAAAAAGGTCCTTTTCTTCTCACTTCTTGTTCTTTAAATAGTCTTTTATGTTTTGGGTAACCCTAGGGTTTTTCTAGAGTCCAAAAGGTCTAAAAAGTCCCTCGAAATGTGAAGTTCGTAATCGTCTGTACATCTACCCAATGCAGGCCACGACTGTGGCCCACATTTTAGCCTTTTGTCATGATGTTTCGGCCCGAATGTCTTCCAAAACTCCTTCATTCTTCAATATTCTCCCTGAAATACTAGCAAACACATCAAGGTATCTCAAAAATATAATATTTAAACTCAAAAACTTGTACTAACCTATAAACAGCTTAAAACAAAAATAATAAACAAACTAACACAATTACAACCTAAACACAAACTAAATGATCGAAATAACAGCTAAAGACATGTCAACTTATGCCCTAAAACATGATGCAATTTATATGTATCACATACCCATACTTAAATATTTGCTTGTCCTCAAGCAAACAAAATCAATCAAATAAATTAAGAAAACACGAAACACGCATATGTAATACTGAGACAACGACTCCAACTTAACGAAACAAATTTAACTATAAATATAATCCTTTAAGTTTTTCTATCCTTTTAACAAGCAAAATCTGCTTCTAAGCACCTTTGACTAAATATACAAACTAATCAAAATTTTAATATTGAGTCTATTCACCCCTGTCACTTGCACACATATATTGGTAATCATTCAGTCAAAACAAAAGTGTAGCTATTCCTAAGTAGGTTTTCGTGAAAAATTAAGCTACTAACAAGTTTGGTAGGTTTTTATTTGAAAACATTCTTTTTGTTGATTTTTCTTCAACCTGGTCTTTTCACACGAAGGCAAACATTTGTGATGAATGTCGATCTGGTTACTCAACTAACTCATATTTTAAGTTGCTTGGTTGAATTGTTATTATAGCCTTTTTATGCGAAGGCACAAATTTGTGGTGCGCGTCAATCTTGTTACTTAGTTACATCACATTCTTAATTAGCTACTAGCTCTATTCATAACTTGAAGGCTAGTGGAATAGTTATTTTAGTTAAAATTTATACAACTTTTTTTTACACAAATTTCTTCCTGCCTTATTGCTTTAGCTAATCATTCATATGGAATTGTACTAATAATGTCACTTATTTGACTGACCTAAAATTATAAATGGGTATGGAAAATTCCTAGGGTGAATGGACTAACATCGTTTCCTAATTAACCAACATATTTAGCCCTAAGTAACTTAGGTCACTAATTTCACAAGCTAATAAATCTCGGCAACCTAAAAGGCTATGTTTAGGGCTAAATCTATCCTTTTAAGTCTGTTAAAAATACACAACTCTCCCCACACTTGAACAACACATTGTCCTCAATATGAGAAAGGTACATAAACACACCAGGGGAAATAAAAAACATAAGAAGAAAATACAAACAAAAATGAAAAGAGAAGGATTAGAACACGAAGTCATCAGGGTGACTGAGATAGAGATGTTGTCAAAGATTGAGGCCCAATGCGCTTGATAATTAGGTTCGCTTTCTTATAATTGATTCAAATAGAATAAGAGATTAGCAATCCAATGATTCCATATCATTACAAGCTTACTTTAGAATTTAAAACAAACCTAACTACACAACAATTTAATTCTAGCATAAACATGCTAATTTATGGTCATTAGCATAACCTTGTATCATTGGAAGCTCAGTCATGATCAATTATGAGTGGCTTGCTTCCAGCTTTCTCATTCAACATCAATTTTGTAACCTATGAGTAAGCTACAAATTGCAAAATGATCAGAAGGACAATATTGATAAAGTTGATAAAACCAATTAATTTCAGTAATGTCATTTTCACTAACAATCTGTCAATTAAATAGTGAATAACGAAACTCCTTGAATCTTCTCTTAAGTCTAGTAGTTTGTTTGGTAAAAGGGTGAGCTGCTCTTGTTCTTCTTTAATTACTCCCTTTTTGTTGGTAGAGCACCAGAATTAGGATCTTATATGGTCATTTTTGAGGTATATGCCAAGTTACATGCATTTCAGAGAGACCAGGTTGAGGTTCGGGGAAAGGACCAAGTTTATGACCAAGTTTTGGAGTATCCGAAGTATAATTGGGGAGTTGGAGACATGAAGTGTACATGCATGGATTTTAAGTGAATTACTTGTTATGTTTGAAATGGGGTTCATGAATTGAAATTGTTCTGCATGACTTGAACTGTTTTTTGTACCCCCTTTGAAACTGTTGTGCAAGAGTTAAAGATTTCCATTTGTTTTATGTATCAGGAGTGATTATGCCACCTCGGAGAAGAACTCTAGGAGCTCTGACTCAATCCAGCTCTCGCCAAGGGAGCACGGATAAGTCTTTTGTCCCACAAAATGTGGGGACACATTTTACCCCTGATCATGAGGCACCTAGTGTACAACAGGAGGAGCCTCCACCACCTCCTCCTATACCTCAAGCCAACCCTCTACACCTACGGTTCTTTCAAGCTTTTGCTCAGGCTTTCTCATATGCCATGAGCCAAGGGTCTCAAGTTCCGATGCAAGCTCCAGTGGACAGAAGTGGACAGTATAATAAGCTCCGTAAATATGGAGTTGTAGACTTTAATGGGACTACAGATCCTAAAGAGGCTGAATCATGGATAAAGAGGACCGAGAGGGTCCTAGTTTAGATGAAGTGCAATGATGAGGAGAAACTGGACTATGCAGTCAGTTTGCTGTAGGGGGATGCACACTACTGGTGGGAATCAGTGCCCCACAATCAGGTTATACCTCCAGTGTTGACATGGAAAGATTTTGTGGAGGTGTTTAGGAAGAAGTACCTCTCGAGGGTCTACATGTAAGAGAAAGCCAGGGAGTTTCTGAACCTCACACAGAGGGATATGAGTGTGAGTGAATATGAGCTGAAGTTCACACAGCTTTCTCAATATGCAGCAAACATAGTGGCAAATGAAGAATATAAGTGGCGCAAGTTTGAAGGAGGTCTTTTCCTGGGGATCAAGGAGAAAGTCTTGATCCACAATTTCTATGACTACCAACAGTTGGTAGATGTTGTACTCCAGGCTGAGAAGCTTGAGAATATAAAGAATGAAGTGAGTAAGAAGATGAAAAACAGGGAGTAGTTTTCCAAGAAGGGGATGAGTACTGCAATCCCTGAGGGGAGTGTGAAAAGCTTCCATACACAGAGTAAAGTGGGAAGTAGTGCTTCTGGGAAGAACAACCAAGCAAGGGCAGTGTCAGTGCAAGCCTCAATAGTAGGAAGAAATAGCAGGGTGGAGAAGAGCAGAGATAAGAACCCCCAATGTGAGCATTGTGGGAAGATGCACAGGGGAGAATGCTTCAAGTTACTGGGAGCATGTTTTCGATGTAGAGAGAAGGGACATATGATCAGAGATTGTCCTCAAGTAACAAGACAGGAGGGATCGTAGTTTCAAGCCCTAAGAAGAGCAAAAATAGTGAGAACCAGGCCAGTTGCTAAAGTGAGCAGTTCTGGAGTTACAAAGAAGGCTGTACCTCCAGGAAGGCCAAGGGGTCAGGCACAGGCGAGAGTGTTTGCTATGACCAGATTGGAAGCTGCAAGTGCACCAGAGGTTTTCACGAGTATGGCTCAATTGTTTGATTCAGCAGTGTACTTACTAATTGATTCTGGTTCCACACATTCTTTTGTTTCTGCAAGCATGACATTACA
>JAOTAY010021617.1:0-10380 GCA_025629805.1 Erythroxylum baracoense | reverse complement strand
TATCATAATGGATAATTTAGTCGATATAGGACCAGTTGATTAGATCTTGCTTAGAGGGGTTGAAACCTGTTATGACTATGCCAATAGCATGTTTTTCATACTTTTTCGCCACCTTACAATCTCTTCTTAGGAATCATGGGAACTTCTCTAGCTAAACCTTTTTTATATTGATTTCTAATAAACCAACAAAATTAGATTTATTGTTAAGGATGAACTTTTTCATAGCTAATTATATATTAAGGCTTTTTAACCCTCTTATATTCCATATGGATAACTTTATTACTTTTTCTCTTTTCCTAATTTCTTCCTCTTAGTTTTCCTACTTGTATTAGGGGAGTTTGCTTCTGTATTCAACTTAGTACCTGATGCTTCCCCTTTCCCCGTAATTGGAGTTATGGTTGCTTTTTATTAGATTAGCTCCTGGTTTTCCATAACTTGCTTGCTTTTCACTAGAGTAACATTATCCTTTTCATCTTGGAGTTGGCTGTTTTGTTCTTCATGTTGTTCACTCCTTATCTCTAGATTCTCTACCATCCTTATTTATCTTTTCTCCTCTGAGTTCTCTTTTCTGATTCAAATCTGCTTTTCATCTTTTCTTTTTCGTTTCCACATATATGTTACCTTTATTAAGTCTTCTTATATTGTTCCATCCTCCTTTAGTTTTGTAATTTTGAGGAATTCAGTCAGCTTCTTGGTAATATCCACATCTATTCCCTATTTTCTTTATCATTGTTATGTTTTCATCCATCCCCAGGGGATTCCCTACTTTGCTTGCTATGTAGCTCATTCCCTCTACAAACTAGTACTCTATGCAAGTTTACCCATAGAGGGATAGTTTCCAGCCTGCTTCTATCCAATGTGAATCTAAGGTGCCATTTTTTTGAGTAGGATTGAGTATCTTAACACATGCCAAAGGCTTACATATAAGGTTTTTTATGCATTTTCCTCTATGTTGAATTTAAAAACAAACAACTTATCCTTATTTATCATCATGTTGAGAAGTCCCATATTTTTCCAAACTAAAATGCCTATTTTTACACCATCGGGGATGTCAATTTTTTCTCCAGGAAGAAGCCAATCAAGGAAGTCCTCCATTTCCTAGCTCTCTATTGCAGGACCTCCATTAGGGTTTGGATTGTTTCTTCACACTTCGATTCCACGTATCTGAGCTTCCCAAAGTTGATGGAATCTCCTACAATTGAGCTCCAAGTTTTTTTTCCCTTTATCTGTTTCCTGGTTCCTAGTTCTTCCATTCTCTAGTTCCTTATAGGGGTGGGAAGGTAGTTGGATTGTTTATGAAGGTTGGTGTTATTATAGTGGATACAACTTTTGGGTTTGTTTGTGTGCTTTTCTCCGTGTCATGATTTTCTGATTCCATGGTAGGTTCTATTTTTATAAGTTTCTATTTTTGGAAAGTTTAGAGGGTTTGGTAGTTAGGGGGTAGAGGGCTGACTATTGATGAAGGGGGAAAAGGCTAACAGAAAAAAGGGGAAACATATTTAATATATTTTTATTATGCATGTCAAAAAGGAGAAAAATAAAATACTCATATTATTTAAATTGTTTTTACACCTTACTAGCATTTTATTTAGAAACTTCGGCTACATTAAATAAGATTTTATGTATATTCTTATTTATGCAAATTATTTCATTTTATTTACCTAAATTTTTACCCTTACTATACCTTTACCTAAACCTTATCACACTTTGACTTAAAAAATGTTTGACTTTTGCCTGTATTTTAGTTTATTTTAAAGTGCTGGAGATGTAAGTGATTCTATGCATTGATTTCAAAGTTCCACTAACTTTTACCCTAACCATTTTGAGTGAATTAAATTTGTAAAGGTATCGAATCCAATAGCACTTGATTTTAGAAAGGTTGCCAAGATATTAGAAGGTGGCTATGAGAATAGTTGATAACTTTGAGTTATTATTTACTTAATGACAAGCAAATGCTTAAATGTGTAGAAGTTAATAATTTTTGAATTTTTCATATTTTTAGGCTTATATATAGTGGATTTTGCTTGTTCATTTAAGTATTTTTAGTGTTTCTAGTACTTGAGAGGTTCATTTTGTTTGTAGGGTCTAATTTACTTAATTGGAGCCAAAGAAACAAAATTAAACAGTTTTTAAAGCAATTTGGAACAATTTTAACTAAAATATGGAGTTAATGTTGAGTACATGTTCGTGTTCGAAGAGTTTGGAGGTGTGTTAATTGATTTATGTGGAATATGCATGTGTTGATAAGGAACTTGCCTATGTTGATGAGGAAATATTTTCACATTTATTTAAAGTACATGGATATCAACATGTTCGTGTTGATGCTTATGCATCTCCCAAAATCTGAATTTCAATTTTTAGAAGTTAAAATTGAGGGCCATGATAGAGAAGGAAGTAAAAATATTTTGAAAGAAAATATAATTGCCATTCTCCCATTGTAGTAAATATACAATAGAGTAAAAATAATTGAATATGTAACAAATAACAGAAATTAGTGCTTAGAATTAGAACAAAATCTGGTTTGATTGATTCTTAAAGATATGGAAGCATATTCCATAATATTAGAAAGAATCTTCTTATTTACCAAAGGGGAGAAATAACCAATAATTTATATATGGAATGTGTTGTTGTCCCATTATTCTCATCACCCTTTTTTAAGCTGGAGGAGTAGTTAAATAGACTCTTAGCTTGTTTCAGAAATTGATGGATGGAAGTTTGGATAAATTCTTGGTGAATATGTCTATAATTATATAAGAGGATGGATCATATCATGTTGTCAAGGTATTTACACCTACCTTTTCTAGAACAAAGTGGTAATCAATTTCAATATACTTAGATTAGGCATGGAAAATTAGAATAATAATCATATGTAAAGCACTCTTGTTTTTTAAAAAATGTTATGATTCTCCATATAATTTTATAGTAATGTCACAGACAAGAAAAATGATATAAAATATTTACGCTATTGTAGATGCTAATGCTCAATATTCCACTTCTAAATTGGAGCATGGGACAATCAATTGTTTCTTTGAAATCTTGGAGATAGAGTTATAACGAGATAGATATAATAACTAGTTATGATTCATTGTATAGTTGGACATACTACCAATCAGCATTACAAGAACCATAAATATATAATTTTCTTTAACTTAAGAATTTAATTCTATAATACAACATTCCTTTAAGATATCTAAGGATTCGTATTACTACTTTTATATCAATTAATATTAGATTTTGGATATTTTGACCTACTTTGTTTATAGCTTGAATAATGTCCTATCGGGTATAAATTAAATACTGTAATGTTCCTACCAAATTGTGGTACTGAGTTACATCAATGGGATAATGTTCTTGATAAGATGGTTACATCTTAAGTTCCATAAAAGTGTTGAAGTGTTATCTATTTAATATGTTGTCTAGATGAATAAAATCATTTTCCTACTAAATTTATAAGAGTACGACACCATTGGAATGATGATGCACTTTATTGCCAAGGAAGTATTGTAGATCACCCAAGTCTTATTTTGAGATGAGTTGCTTAGTAAGAGTGTAAATGAAGTTAGCATTATAACCTGTAAGTACAGCATCATCAATATAAATAAGCATGAGTACTACAATATTATGCTTATATAGAATGAATATAGATGGGTTAGCTTTGCTGCATATAAAACCAAGATGAATTAAAAATTCAGATAGTTTATTAAACTGAGCATAAGGTGCTTGTTTAAGGTCGTAAAAAGATTTTTTCAGTTTGCATATAAAGTCTAGTGGGTTTAGATCTTGAAATCTATGATATTGTTATATATAGATTTTTTCTTTTGGGTAGGCATGAAGGAAGACATTCTCGACATCAAGCTGTCTCATTTTCCAATTTAAGGTTATTATTATTTCTATCAATAGTCAAATGGTGGTGGCTTTTATAAATGGGCTCTATGTCTCTTTATAATATAATCCTTCCACTATGTACCATTAAACTATAAGATGTGCTTTATATCTTTCAATGAGTCCATCCTTTTTCAAGTTTATGCCAAAATTCCATTTAGATCCAATTATATTAGTATTTACACGTCTAGGAACCTAATTCGATGTATGATTCTCATTTAAAGCTTGCATTTCTTGTTGCATGACTTTTTTTCAATGCTAAACACAAAGAATGATTTTAAAAGATTTAGGGACACCAACATTGCTGCATATGACAGATGCTACATTACTGTTTTTGTCTCAAATTTCATATGTTTACATTGTAAGGTGCAAATCTAATTATGGATTTTATTGAAATGTAAACTTTCTTAGTAAAAGGGAAAAGGCATCCATTGCCTTTATGTATTGGGCTGTACCCATTGAAAACACAAGGATATATCTTCTTTGAAAATTAGTTCTTTCTATGATTTCTTAAGTATTGAAAGCACCTGCAATTAAGAATCCTTAAATTTTTATAGTTGAGATCATGGTTAAATCATTTACAATAAGCAGTTTTCATATTTAATATGGATGAAGACATTTTATTAATTAAAAAAATGGCTATTAGAAAAGCATTAACCTAAAATTTAAGAGGAAAACTAGCTTGAAATAAGAGTATTAGATAATTTTCCACAATGTGATGGTGTTTCCTTTTAGCAACATCATTTTGGGAAAGAGGGTAAGGGCAAGAAAATTAACAATGTATGCCATAATTTGAAAAGGAATTTTCACCTGGACTTTTGCAATAACAATAGCAAGAGGAGGATTGATGTCTCGAGGAGCTCCTTATAAAAACTATTGCTTCAATTGAAAACATTGTCTATGAAAATAAAAATTTACTCATCGCTTTCCACAATAAATGACTTTTGACTTGATAGCTTATTGAGCTTGTTTTCAAAAAGTAGTTAGGTGTTTTATTTAAAAACACTGAGCCAAATTTGAGGAAAAATGTGACAACTTTGAGCAACGGATAATAGATAAAAGTTGAAGAAAAGGAGGGAGTTGTTGTTTAAGAAGAGAAAGAAGAGGAGAAAGAGGAAGATAAAGAGGAGGATCTAAATAAGGAGACTATCAAAGAATTATTGATAGTCATCTTAAGTACGGAGAGCTCCTCGTTCCAATACAACAAAATATTAGAGTCAATCAAAGATCTAGCTATTTTTTTATTATTCCTTGTTATATTGACTATTTATTGCTAAAACAGGCATTAACATAGTTACTGTGTTTTATTAATTAGATACCATATGTCCTTATTATATTAAAATATATGGCCTATTTGAAGGCTAATGAACCCTTATTAGGTAGATGCAAGTTGCTAATTATATATCTAGGTTGAGTTAAGTTCTTTTGTAGATATCAAGCTAATGACATTATACAAGCACTTCTTGGAAACTTAACTTTAATTAGTAAACTTGTTTCATTTAGTTTTCATTCTAGGTTTTTTACATTTAAATTTATGTAGTCTAATTTATATTTATGTTAATCTTATGGTTTAGTGTAAAAAAATGTTTAGTTTATGATAATATGGGTGTTATTTTTCATATTTTATGCCTTTAGTATATTTGTTGATTTATATATTTGAAGACAGGTGGAAATTTGGCTAACTATCAAAGTTACACATAGTTACAGGCCCATTAACATACCTATGTTAATGGTTGTGTTCTTCTATACGCCTATGTAAAGTAGAAACTCAACTATATTCTATATAAAGATTAATTATCAAAAAGTTAAAACAAGATACATGGGTACTATAATACCTGTGTTGGTAATTGGGTTAGTAAAAAAGCACTATAAGTGACCTACACATCCACCAAGATGGCCACGTCAACTAGGTAAGTTGTTTGAGAAGTAGAAAGATACATTGGTACCAATATGCTCGTGTTTGTGACCATATTTCTTTTTGACTATTATTCCTTTATTTCCAAAAATTTATATAGATGTACAACCCCACTAATATACCCGTGTTAGTGGCTGCGTAAAATATTTAGGTATTTTAATTTTAGTGTCTAAACAGTTTTATTAACTACCAACATACCTTTATAATTTATGATCCTATCTTTTAAGGGAATATGATCTAGATACTTGCCCATGTTTAGATTGTCATAATATGTTTTGTCTAATACAACCATATTTAGGCAAGCACGCCTATATTAAAACACAACATGTCCATTCTCTTTTAAATTAACCTTAAAATTGGGCAACACGGGATAGATACACACCCATATTTCTTCCCATGTTACACTAACTCTACTTAAAATATATTTTATCACATCTTTCACTTTCTTTCATGTTTCTTTCTTCTAGGTAGCTCTCCTTAAGTGTTCTTTAGTGCAAAATCTAATCTTCAACCTAACTTTCTTAAAGTTTCAACGAATTAAGGTAAGTTTTATGAACTTTTCATATTATTTTTAAGTTATTAAACCAACTGTGAGAGAAGTAGGTGCAATAATCAATTCATAGGATTTATGGAGTTGATTGGGATTAATTATGGTAATTAAAGGAGTTTTTAGGGGTTGTTGAATTTCTTTGGGAAAATTCATATGATGAATTTAAAATTTCTATGGATTATTGAAGTCATTTTTAGGAAAATTTGTGTGAAATTGAATCTTTAAGGTTTGTTGAATGTTTTTTTTAATCTAATATGGTTACTAAAATCATCCAAGACGCCAAAGAAAGTTGACAAGACTTTAAGTTTTATTTTTTTGGTCTTTATTATTAATGTATTTTTTATTATTTTTAAATAGTTTTTAGGGGATTAGCCTTGCTAAACTAATGTTATCTTGTTCTTTTTTATTTATTATTAATATATCAAATCACATATTTTTTATAGATATAGTTAGTTATGTGTTCTTTTATTTTCTTTTTATTATTTGATGCTTTGTCCCTTTTAATTTTTTTTTCAAGAATCAATGAAAGTGGATGGAATTCATTTCAAGGATACAAACACCTTGTATAAAAATTAGGGAAGTACTACTTCACCTTACGTTCTTTTCATTTTGATTATTTTCCCATTAATTTTTGTGCTATATTATGTACATTAGGGATAACGTACATATTTAAACATGGGGGAGGGGCATTGTGATTTTTTATAAGCACTAAATGGTAATATAATTATATTTTAGTTCTTATTTGTTGATTCTTCTTTTTAAAAATCTTTAATATCTCAATTCTTATCTTGAAGCATTTTAAGTTCATGTGAATCATGGAGTTAAGCTAGAATATAAAAGGAAGAAAGCATGGTTAGAGGGATTTTTACTTGCCATATTATGAATAAATGTTTTGTCTATCAATTTAGATGAAATTACTTAGGATTTTTTCATATATGACCATAAATTATGAGCTTTTGAGCAATTATCATTATTATATTATGCTCTATTTTTTAATTGTGTGTTTATCGTTTATAGTTGGATGATTTAGGACTTGTTTTTATTATTTATGTTGAGACCAGATCTTTAGACTGGAGGCATTAAGATGAAAAAGGAACTTAGATTACACCTTTATTTAAGCCTTTACTTTGATTTTACCTTACCATGTTTTTATCCTTTAAGTGTAACCAAATTAAGTCTTAGCATTTACTTTGGATTATTTGAACTATATACAAGTTGATAACCTATTATTTTTGTTACCCCAACATTTACTTTTGCACTTTAATGATTATTTATATTTGATTGTATACGAATTTGATTAGAATTAGAAGTATCAAGAATGAGAAAATGTGTGAGCTTATTTATTTAAGGTTATATCTCAATTCTTATTTATCAATGTTTCATATTTTCTCCTTGTAAGCTTTTAGTAAGCAATTCAAATATATCTTGAAACGAGTTTAGTTCAAAAAAAGAAGAAAAAATGGCATTTTAAATTGTTGTAGTTATGAAAGGGAGAAAGAGAAGATACTTATGTTATTCAAAATTTGTTTCGCATCTTACTTGCATTTTATTTAGAGACTTAGGCTACATTTAATTAGATTTTTTATATAATCTTGTTTATGCAAATTTTTTCATTTTATTAACCTAAAATTTTACTCTTACCATACCTTTACCTAAACCTAATTACACATTGATTTTATTTTTTTTAATAATTTTTGCCTCTAGATAAGTTCATATTATAGTGGTGGAGATATGATATATTAGCAAGCATCTGATTAAGATTCCTTTTATGCTTTAAGTTGAGAGTTCCACTAACTTTCACCCTAAACATTTTGAGTGAATTAAGCGAATCTTTTGTATGACGGTGTTGAATCCTATATCATTTGATCTTAAAAAGGTTGCTAAGATATCATTTATAGTGTTTATTTGTGGAAATTTATTCTATAATTATTTAATTATAATTTTATTTTGGTTTGATTCTTGAGGCATAACATTTGAAGTGTGAATAGATAGGTTGAGATGGAGGAGAGATGGATATTTAGAAGGGTTGACAAATTTGAAAAATTATTTTTTTGAGTACAAGCAAACTTAAGTAAGGGGAAGTTAATAACTATTGAATGATTCATATTTTTAGGCTTATATATAGTGCACTTTGCTTGTTCATTTGCTTATTTTTATTTTCTAGTAATTAATTTATTCATTTTTTCTTTTAAGGTCTAATTCATTTATTTGGATCAAAAGGAACAAATTTGGACAAGTTTGGATCAATTTAAAGTGGTTTTAACTAAGTTATGGAATATAGCATATGTACGACTGTGTTTGAAGAGTTTGGAGCCATATTGGTTGATTTTTGTAAAACATGCTTGTGTTTATGAGGAGCATGCCTATCTTGAGTGATGAGTAGGTCATGTTGATAGTATGTGGTCATGTTCATACACGTTTTAGCTCCAAATTTGAAAAAGAATAACCAAGGACACCTATTTAAAGTGAATTGCCATAAATCTAAAGTAAATTTTACGAAGATTAACAAGGATTTTATCATGTTTCCTTTGATTTTATATTTTCTCTTTAGTTTTGATCTTATTTTGGATAAGATTAGGAGTTAAATTCTTTATGGTACCTAAATTAGATGAACTTAGAAATGGACCTTCTAGTGATTTTATTTTATTTTAATTTATTCTTTAGTTTCAATGAGATTTAATTATATGTTCTTAATTATTCTTGAATTGATATTATTGGTATGTTAATTCATGTGTGATTTTATAAAATTGAGATTGAAAGATCCTTTGTATGAATAAATATATCATAATTAAAATGAGTTGCATATAAACCTAGAGATAGGTTGATATAAGTCTTCCGTATTAGGGTCAATATTGAAATCCATAAGTTGATTAATGCAATTTTAAAGGTTTTATTTAGAAAGAGATTTTAATTAATCAACCTAGGATTAGTTATTAATAGTCTTAAGAAAGATATTAGCATAATTAAGGAATTTTCATGGTCCAATGAACTATAGATTAAAATTGATGTATAAAGTCCTGAGAAGTTCTAGGGGATTCATATTCCATGTATCGTTGTTTCATTGATTAATTATTATTCAATTGTCATTCTACTTTATTAATTATGTTGACTTGTCTGTAGTTTATTATTTATTTTTAAATTTTACTAATCATCGTCATCTTAAATTGTGTGTTATACAATAGAAAAGGGTTAATAATAGTAATTATAGTCTTTATAGGATCGACAATTGCTATATGGTATCCTACAGTATAAAATGATAGGTCCACTTATTGAGCAAGTTTTAATCTATTTAAAACCATTAATATACTGCTAGTGCACAGGTCTTGGGTGTAGTATGTGAGGTGTTGATCCCTTGAGGAGTTTTCAAACTAATATAATTCTAAGTTATCTAAGGCCTAAAGAATTATTAAAATAAAAATAAAAATTGAACAGAAAGTAAACAAGTGAAGATGATTGATAGAAAGTTGATTTGTAAAATTAACACAAAAGAAATCAAATATTGAGCACCACCAAATTCATTATGGGAATCACATAAGAAAAATTACTAAACGATGAGAAAGGGATTTATCCTATCATCAATGCTAACCTAATCACTTTTGTGTTAATGTGGTGTTAGTTTTAGACAATCGAAGGGTATATTACTCTCTTTCAAGTTATAATCAATAAGCCCTAATTAAAAACCCTTAATTAAGTTGAGTTACCGAAAATGTCATATCTCAATTAACAATCAACTCACAATCTAATCAGTTCTTAATTCTTCTAATAAACAACCAGGTCTCACACTAGATCTCTCTCCTTATAATTACCAATTTAATTGTTTGCGTGGTCTATTAAGTCATTTAACTCCCATTTTGTAATCCAATCATTTTGCATTCAGTTCACTCTCTCGATTTATTACCGAAGCATGAAGTTACAAAAAATAATTACAGCACCCAAATGAATTAACAAAAAAACAACTAGATTAACATTGAATCAAGTTTAAATCCCTAAAGAAAAGTTAGAACATCATCATCAATCCCAAATCCATCAACAT
>JAOTAY010021616.1:0-10381 GCA_025629805.1 Erythroxylum baracoense | reverse complement strand
GTTGGTCCGACACAACATGAAAGCATTGGTGGAATGAGATACTTTCTAACTTGTGTTGATGATTATTCAAGATATACTTGGGTGTCATTTTTGAAAGAAAAATCAAATGCTTTTAAGGCTTTTAGACGCCTATATGTGCAAGTGATTAATTTGAAAATTTTGAGCATATTGAGAATTCGTTCGAATCATGGAAGAGAATTTGAGGATACAAGCTTTATTGATTTTTATGATGAGTATGGCATCTTACAAGAATTTTCAGCACCCAAAACTCCACGACAAAATGGAGTTGCCGAAGGAAAAAATAGAACACTTCAAGAAATGGCCAGATCTATGCTGAATGGAAGTAATGTGTGTATGCGATTTTGGGCCGAAACGGTTAACACAACATGTTACACATGTAACAGAGTGTATCTTCGAAGCTTTTTGAACAAAACGTTGTATGAACTTTGGAAGGGAAAGAAACCAGATGTAGGTTACTTTCATATTTTCGAAAGTAAGTGCTATATTTTTAGAGATCGGGAACAACTTAGAAAATTTGAGAGTAAAAGTGATGAAGAAATTTTTATCGACTATTCAACTCATAGTAAAGCTTATCGAGTATATAATCAAAAAATAAAGAAAGTACAAAAGTCCATAAATGTGGTGATAGATGATGTATCTTTGTTGAATGGTCAAGTGGCAGAAGAGAATCGACGTAACCAACCATCTAAATCAGCCCAAACAAGCAATGAAACGAGTTTGAAGAATTGCCCAGATCTGTAATTAGTTGCTGCTGAGAAAGTAACTGCAGGAACTAATCTGCAATTAGTTGCTGCTGAAGAAGTAACTACGCAAACTGAAGAACTTTCAATTACTTCGGATGATGAATCACCCAAAACGTTAGAAGCTAAGTTAAACCGAGATTCTTCATCTCAAATACGAAGAAATCATCCAGTAGAAAATGTCATTAGAGATGTTAGCGAAAGAAGAAAAACAAGAGAAAGAAAAAGGGTTGATTATCGAGAACTTGCAGGCTACTTGTGTTACACATCTTCATTCGAGCCAAAAAGCATTAAAGAAGCACTACAAAATGAATTATGGATAGCAGCTATGTAAAAAGAATTGATTCAGTTTGCACGGAATGATGTATGGGAATTAATGCCAAGACCATCGGATACCAATGTAATTGGAATGAAATGGGTGTTTCGGAATAAAACAGATGAGCAAGGTAATGTTACTAGAAATAAAGCAAGGCTAGTAGCTCAGGGATACTCTCAGGTGGATGGTATCAACTTCGAGGAAACTTTTGCACCGATGGCACGACTTGAATCTATCAGACTATTATTGGGCATAGCATGTGTAAAGTGGTTTAAGCTTTATCAGATGGATGTAAAGAGTGCATTCTTAAACGGATTTATCCAAGAAGAAGTGTATGTTGAGCAACCAAAAGGATTTGTTGACTCAACTCATGCAGATCATGTCTTTAAGCTAAAGAAAGCTCTTTAGAGTCTCAAACAAGCACCAAGAACTTGGTACAAAAGGCTTACACAATTCCTCATCAGGCAAGGCTATAAATGAGGTAGCGTCGACAAAACTTTGTTTATTAAAAAGTTCAAATTTGATTTTGTAATTGCTCAGATTTATGTTGATGATATTATGTTTAGAGCTACACATCCAATAATGGTAGATGAGTTTGTTGAATTGATAACATCTAAATTTGAAATGAGTATAGTAGGCAAGCTGAATTTATTTTTTAGGTTTGCAAGTTAAACAAGCGAAGGATGGAATTTTTATATCGCAAACCAAGTATGCTAAGAGCTTAATCAAGAAGTTCGGTCTCAAGAATGCTAGACATGAAAGAACACCTATGAGTGTTTCAACAAAATTAAACAGAGATGAAAATGGAAAAAGTGTTGATGAGAGTTTATATCGAAGTATGATTGGAGGCTTATTATACTTGAATGTAAGCAGGCCAGATATCTGTTTTAATGTTGGCGTATGTGCTCGCTATCAAGCCAATCCAAAAGAAACACATCTGACGGCAATAAAGAGGATCATCAGGTATGTTAGAACATCTGATTTCGGGATATGGTATTCATCTGACTCAACACCTTATCTAATTGGATATAGTGATGCAGATTGGGCTGAAAACTTAGACGATCGGAAAAGCACTTTGGGAGATTGTTTCTTCATAGGAAACAATTTGATCTCTTGGTACAGTAAAAAGCATAATTCAATCTCATTATCAACCGCTGAGGCAGAATACATCGATGCAGGTAGTTGTTGTTCACAACTTCTTTGGATGAAACAGATGTTAAAAGACTATAGAATTGATCAGAACGAGTTGACTATCTTATGCGATAACAAAAGTGTTATAGATATTTCGAAGAATCTAGTTCAGCATTCAAGAACGAAGCATATTAATCTCCGGTATCACTTCATCTGAGAGCTTGTGGAAAGCAAAATGATCACTCTGTCATATGTATCTACAGAAAAGCAGTTGGCGGATATCCTCACGAAACCTTTTGATGCAGTAAGGTTTGAACTTCTTAGAGGAGCTTTGAGACTCTGTGCCTTACATTATTAGTGTATTTATTTTTTATTTTTTATCAGAAAAAGGATAAAAAAAGGAGAAAAAGAAAAAAGAAGAAAAGATAAAAAAGGAAGTTGCGTTGCGTTTTGCCAAAGGGTTTTAAAATCCCTTCAATGTTTTATTTATCATTACCGCCCATTGCGTCCTCTATTTGTCTCTATTACAGCCTCTTGTCCACTTGCAACTGTGTCTCCTCCTCTGCTACATTTCCACCTCTATCTTGTTTTCGGCTCTCTCATGAAGATTGAAGGGAGTGGACTGGACTTGCTCATCTTCTGCTCTCTTGCCATTTTAAAGCTCTCTTTTCAGTGAAACCTTATCTCACGACACTACTTAGTCAAGGTTGGTTCTATTTCTTTTATGGGTTCTGATTGGGATTGCTCTAATACTACCCACGAATTTGAGTTTGAACCATGGATTGGGTATTTTTGTGAATGTTGTGGTTGTCTATTGAAGACCCATTTTCTACGACATTGCCTTCTTTCGGTTATAATCTGAACTATTTACGAAATTTGATTGGGTGTTCCACAACATTGAAATTGATCTTAATTGTTATCTGCAAGTTAGTACTGCTGTGAACTTTAAAATTTTCGATGAAGATTTTTGCTTGTTTCCGCATTTTTCTACTGTGAAGATTAGCTAGATTTTGTGTTGTGAGCTTTTAACTGGGATACACAATACTGTGTTCTGGAGATTTGTTGAGATTAACTGGGTTGTTTGTTATTTTTGAAAATATGGGAAAGAATAACGAAAAATTAGTCTTTTCGATGTAGAAAAAGAAATCAGCTGCCCCAACTCGTTGCTTGAGTAGATTGATGTTCACTTCGACATCTGGGAAGAAAATTAGTGGGGAAGGGTTATCGTCCACAGCACCAATTGACATTCCCAACACTGTCTCTGCTCGAAACCCCGAATACGATGCCCATCAAGTAATTTTATCTATGATTGAAGAATCTGGTTTAGATACCGATGATATTCCTGCCGTGCCTGCTCCCTCACCTGTGCCTCCTATGACTTCTTCGAGGCGAACAAAGACACAGACTCGTAAATCAACTCGACCACCAAGACATCATTCCTCTGCCCGCTTGACTGCAAATAATATTGTTTCATTCAAGTTTTATTCATCTGAGGCCAAACATAAATGGGAAACTCTCCACAATGTCGGTTTAGTTCTTGACCGTCCGATCAATCTCGAGGAGTTTCAACAACAAGGTTTGGACATTTTATTATCAGAGCGTTCTTTATTGCAAGCTTCTATGTTGCCTCATCATTATGACTCTAAACTGGTAAAGGAATTTTATTGCAATCTAACTCATGATATTCTGAATGTGAATGTTGTGTCTTTTGGAGTTGTTTATGTGCGGGGTCGAGTAATACAGTTTGATGCTACTTGTTTAAATTTGTTTCTGGGGTTTGATAACTTGATTGGTGATTTGGTTTATGATGATGAGTGGACTATGTCAAATGATCTGATTGCTATGATCTTAACTGGTGGCAAATTGACTGCTTGGCCATCTAGCTCGGTTTTTCGTTCTTCAATGCTTACCCAAAAGTATTTCATCCTTTTTAAATTAACGGTGATGAACTGGATGCCAAGTACGCATGTAGTTTCCATCTACTTGGCACATACTAAGTTACTTTATGCTATCGGGATTGGAATGAAGTTCAACCTTGGCAAGCTCATCATTGGTGCAATGTTGGCGATTGAAAGGTCGATCGTCAATCCTCATGTGGCTTTGTTTACAGAAATTGAGAGGATTGCAGGCATTCTTCAAGTAGCCATTGAGTCTCTCCGAAATTTGAAGCAACATGTTCTCTATTTCTGCAGCAGCTCTTGAAAATGACTTTTTGGCATGTATTATCCCAAAGGGGGAGAACAGAGATAAGTCTGTAATTTTTTTTCTTCTAATGTGCTTCGTTGACTGAAGTTGACGTATAATTATGTAATATATTACATTGAGGGGGAGCATTGCACACTTTATATGTCCAATTATGATGTTTCATGTGGAGTTCAAGAGTTGTGACAAAAATTCTAAAAAGAGGGAGATTGTTAGGATATTATATATATATATATATATATATCTTTTATTTAGTTTTGACATTTTTAATTGGACATATAGGATATAATAATCATGTTGATATTTGAATTATTAAAATGGTTGCACATGTGAGTATTTGGGATGTTATTGATGAGGTAAAAATTACTGATGGTGTTGAAGCGGAACTCTTATATTTAAATTGAAGTGGGACTCTTATCAGCTGAGAGATTTATCCTTATCCTAACTCTACGGTAGATGTTCTGTTTTGAATGGAAGTTTGCGTATTTAAAGTTACGTGTGTGTGTTGGCAAGTTTGGTGAGAGGGAGTTTCGTTGTTGCTGATGCAATATATGGCTAGAGGCTGAAACAAAGTTGAGTGGTGTGCGTCATTTTGACTGGCGTGTTCTAGTCATTGGAATTGTTTTTCTTCTTTTGCGTGGGTCTCATACATGTTGACATGAAGTATCTATTGCAAAAATTCTCTAATGTGTGTTGTCCACATCTTTTCTTTCTACAGCAGAAGTCTATCTCCAAGGTGTGTGTGCAGCAATGGGTATTGACGTGAGTGTGTGGCATTGAAGTGAGGTGAATTAATTGATCAGTGAAATAGTGAGTGTTGTGATGTGCATGTTGGAGACGTGAAAAGCTGAATATCGTGTGTAGTGTTATAGATGTGAAGTGGCTCAGCCCATCAGTTTCTTCAAGACATCTTCATCTAGGTTGTGTCATATTTTTGTAGAAAACATAGTGAGTCTCCGACATAGGGAAGTCTTTCTTTTTATCTCAAGTATTTTATTATTCAGTTCTTATTTGGTTAAATACTTGAGTTATTTTTATTGATTTTTTTTAGTGAAAATAGTTAGAAAAATCCTCTAACGAGGTTAACACGAGTCGTTCGTATTATCGGATGTGAAAATCTTTCACGGATAGTAAGTTAGAGAAATAGTTTCAAGAGTGAGTAGAGTAAGCTCCGTAAAGTCTTGAGTAAATATATTATATTTTTAGTGAAAGATTTAATCTGGATGAGGGCCCCGCAGACCTGGGCAAGAAGTGCCGAATTGCGTTAACAAATTTTTGGTGTTCTTGTTATTTCACTTTGCTTGATTTTACTTTTGTTCGTGCTAAATGAGTTTACGAAAAAGTTTACAAAACTTTTAACACTTTCAATTTTTCAAGTACCATGGAGTGTCAGTAGATCTCTTGTAAGCATAAGGAAAGATCAAAGTTGTAGAAAGCACCATGAGATGTCAATTGTAGATGAAGAGGCTAAGGGTGGGTCAAATTTTCTTCCAGGTCCAATAGGACAAGTCGGGCTCCAACTAGATTTACAAGAATGAATTGAAAATTATATAATAAAAAATAGATCTATTAAATACTGATCATCACGAACTTATGTAATTATCTTAAAATTATTTGTAAAGCTATAATTAAATAAGGAAAAAATACAAATAAACTCTCATATTTTGACTTTGTAATAGATCTATTACACTATTCATCTTTTGTGTCTTGACTTTGTAAGACGACTGAATTTTAAACCTTGGGATCTGTGGCGTGATTTAGGCAAGTATCTGTCGTGGTTGAAGTCAACCAATCAATTTTCTGTAATCTTATCCTGATGATCAATCATCTGTCTTTGAAAAAATACAACATCAATCCTTGAATTTATTCGTTGTTCTACTATGATAAACAATTAAGCTTTGAGTTAATTTAAATGACATTAATTTGCGCCACAATATTTTCAAGAATAACCAATCTTTTGAAATTATAATAGTTTTAAAATGTTAGTTTCACTAATAATTTGTTTTTGGTTAATAAAATCTTTGGTTTTCGTGACATGTAAGTAACTTATAAAAAAATTATCTTTATTCTAGTCTAATTGCGAATACCGAACCAGACTTGATACTGGATTGGATTCTAGTACGACACTATATCGGTATCGGTCAATATTGGATAACGTTTCAAGTAATTTTTTTAAATTTATGAAATAGTACCTTAATTTTTTTAGAAATTGCAAAATAGTCCACTATCATATTGTGCAGTTGTACTGTATAATTTAGAAATTTACATCAATTCTATTTCCAAAAATCATAATAATAAATAATAACCACAATAAATATAAAATAACAATAATTTTTAGATATTTTATATATAAATAATAACCACCATTAATATGAAAAAGACAATTATCATTATACAAATATAAAATTAAGAACAATACAAAATATTTAAAAGATTACAATTTCATTACATAATAAATAATAATTACATCAAAATATCGAATAAAAAGAATAATAAATATCTTTAACTCTCAAACTATTACAATTTATGACAAGAGTTCATGATGAAAAACTAACCAAGTAGAAGTGAAACATGTAACAAAAACATTTACGGTTACATTATATATATAGAATTTAACATATACATCAAATATAAGTAAAATTAAAATAAGAGAAAAAGCAAAAACTTGAAACTTTATTCAATCGTCTACTGGAGGATACTCGCTATAACTACGTACACTGACCTCAGTTATTATCTTATCATTGAGAGGAGTTTCATCATCATTATCATTCAAATTCAATGCACCAAATGACATGTCAATGCTTTTCCAACTAAGATTATCTTCCAAGTCATTTACATCTATTAAATCTGGTTCTTCAGAAACTCAATCTACTAAAAAATCGATATTATCAAAAGAAATTGGATTTGTTGAACTACTTGTACTATTAAGACTCTTAGTAAACAATAAAATTTAATTATTAAAAAATTATAAAAAATACATCAAAATTAATAATGATAATAACATACCTTTCTTGAAGCTTTAAATTGTAATGAACGAATACCAAGTCATTCAATTTCTTATGCTCCAATCTATTCCTTTTTTTTGTAATGGATGAATTCAAATATATTCCAGTTCCTTTAACAGCTTGTTGCACTCACATATTGACTTAAAATTTGAATTGCAAACCTTTGAAATTCTGAAACACCAATTCCAAATTGATCTCACCAAGAAGCTGTAAGTCGTAAGATAACAAAAGAAATGTTACACACAAAATAATATTATAATTAATTTTCAACAAATAAGAAAAGGGAAACAACTAATACCTGGAGGAAGTTTTGCTCTTTATCGAATAACAATCGACAATCCAAAATCTCCAGAATACTGCTTATGAGGCTCAATTTGTGAGCTTAAGAGATCTTGCATCATTCCATGGCTAACAATTGTTGTAATAGTGAATAACATTCTTTTACTAACTTAAGCTTTCTTTGTAAAATCCAATTTGAAATATACACTAGGACTCAAAAACGCCCCAATTGCAAACAACGGAGAAGAAAGTTGCATTTCTCACCTCTCATTGATGATTGCAAGATATGATGTATACAAAGAAGACCTATATTTCAAATTGGCCTTAATTGCTTCTTTCGTTATTTCCATGATATCGAAAAAATAACCCATTGTTAGCTTTTCTTCACTATTAGCCAAGCGAAGCATCCTCATCAAAAGCTCACAAACTCAGATAACAATTTGAAATTGAGACCAAAATTCTCTATCTTTCAGTATAATGTTGAAACCTCCAATCTAGCATTAGACCTAGCATGCTGAGATACAATCCACTTATCACTTGTAAACATTTGTCTTAACTTTTTCTTCATTGAAACAAAAGATTGAAGTGATAAGAAATTCATTGCAAATCTTGTCACACCAGGATGACACAAAATTTTACCATTGATAAATTACTTTCTCATTAAATTCAACACCCATGCACGATTATAGATAAACTTGGTCATCTTTTTAGCTTTCTACATAGTCTCTTCTATATTAGGAAAATAACTAGGATCTGCTATATTCTCCAGCATTAAGTCGATGCAATATGCAGCACACAAAAAAAGAATTATACCTATTTTGTAACTTTCTTCCTGCCACTTTATAAACATTATCATTGTTAGTAATGAACTGAACAATATTTTCTGGCCCCATTTCATTCACAATTTCATCAAATATTTCAAATAAAGTATCATTATTTCTAATATGGTGAAATGCATTAATAGACTTCAAAAATATTGAGTCATTTGCAGAATAAATATTGAAAATTTTAAAAGTTTAAATATTAAATTTAAAAAATATGAAAAAGTTAAACATTTTAAAATTGATTTTCTTGTAACGTTGTCACCTTCTTAATACTTTAAAAGAGATGATTTATAACACACTTGTCTTTTCTTTTGAATAATTAATTTATCAAATACTTACTAAAAATATTATATATATAATTCAATTCACAAAACTATTTAATAATTTATTTATAAAGACTTATTAATTTTGGGATATATTGTGAAAATTATTAATGGAAAGAGTAATTTACAATTTAGTGACTTTTATGGTCATTATAATTAATATAAATTAAATTATTCATTTATATCAATTAATAATTTTCACAATATACTAGGGTATTTTGGTCTATAATATCCTTAATGACCATAAAAGTCACTGAAATTGATCGCTGTCCATGTTTCCCCATTATTGAATCCACCTTTCATTGAAGGATACTAACATGTACTTATCATCAACCTGAACCATCAATATGTTACCTTACTCTACGTAACACCTTATTTGAAGAAGACTCGTCCTCCTCGAGCATGTTTAAATGCACCATCTTGCTTCATCAGTTAGAACATCAAATAGAAAATTGCATTGTTTTGAAAAACGGAAGATAAAAAGTTTAAGTTCACAAAGTTTAATTGGTAACATAAAATTAATTAAAGATTGAATAAATTAAAGAATTTAAAATATATTAAAAGAGATTGTTTTTACCCATAAAAAATTTGAAGTTAGATTGTTAAATAAAATTTAATTAATTTATAAGAAATTACTAATTTTTGAAAATTATTTAATTATTTAATAATCTGATCGATTTTCACAATAAGAATCATTAAAATAAATTAAATTAAAAAGTCGACAATCGAATCAAAAAGTTGAACAATTTAAGATTTTTCTAAATCGAAACCATCTAAATACACTGTCCTTGAAAATCATGCTAGAATATGATAATCCCTAAAGTGAAAAGAGTTTTGAATATCTAATTAAGTACTCCCACACTGAAAAAAGCAATGAATATGTAGGAAATGAAAAGTAATTTAGGGGACAAAATTAATGTATTCTCAATTTATTTGGTAATAATGAGAAAAAGAATAACCATTTTATGTTGAAAATTATGATACTTATTAAACATTGAAACCTTAATAAATATGAAAGTAACGAACTTTCTTACCCTGATAACTCTTATCAAGTAAATGGGATTTGCTTACTAATTTATTGTTCCATAAAATAAGAAGTAAAAGTTTTCGTATTCATACTTCTATATAATGGCCCCAGTTCATTCGTCAGCTCCAGTGTTTAGCTTAGAAAGTCCTACCTGCTCTCCACAAGGTCAACAACAAGCACAAGACTTATGGGCTATGGCTGGTCAAGATTGACCTTTGAAGCTACCTCCATTGCCATGAAAGGTCAAGCTCCTTGTCTCCACCCTCTCCTTCGCCGTAGACCTCACTGGCCGCTCCGATGGCTCCACTAACCGCCGTCTCATGAGCTTCTTCGACCTCAAAGCTTCCCCTAATAAAAAACCAATAAACGGCATCAAAATCATTGATATCACAGTTGATACCACTCGCAATCTGTGGTTTCGTCTCTATACACCTTGCCAAGCAATCCCTTCTGAGGGTTTTAGCGATGGAAACGGATTACCAGTTGTTTTCTTCTTCCATGGTGGTGGCTTCG
>JAOTAY010021615.1:0-10383 GCA_025629805.1 Erythroxylum baracoense | reverse complement strand
TCATCCACATATAACACAAGGAATATGATAGCACTCCCACTAACCTTCTTGTACACACAAGGTTCATCAGGATTTTGTGATAAACCAAACTCTTTGATTATCCCATCAAATCGGATGTTCCAACTCCTAGATGCATGCTTCAATCTATAAATGGATTTTTGAAGCTTGCATACCTTTCTGCCATCTCTGGATATGAAGCCCTCAGATTGTATCATATACACATCCTCTAGTAGGTTTCCATTTAAGAAAGTCATCTTCACATCCATCTGTCATATTTCATAATCATAATGAGCAATAATGGTTAGGAGTATTCTAATGGATTTAAGCATAGCTATAGGGCTAAATGTCTCGTCATCGTCAATTCCTTGTCTTTGACGATAACCTTTAGTGACTAGCCTCGCTTTATATGTAATCACATTACCTTCTATGTCGATTTTCTTCTTGAAAATTCACCCTATGGGTTTTAACCCTTTAGGTGGCTCAACCAAAGTTAATACTTGGTTTTCATACAAGGAATCTATTTCGAACTTCATGGCTTAAAGCCATTTTTCAAATTCTGAACTCTTCAGAACCTCTTCATAGGATGTAGGCTCATCATCCTTTATGAGCAATATAGCTTTGTGTTCACTTACAAGAAATCCATATCTCTCTGGAACATTGCGTATCCTACTTGACATATGAACATTTTGTGTGTTAAAAGGTTTAACTATTGTTTCATCTCCATGAACAACAATTTCGGGTTCAGCCAATTGATTTGTGTCTATTTGAGCATCATGAACTTCTTCAAGTTCAATTTTGCTCCAACTGTCTTCTCTTAAAGGAAACTCTTTCTCTAAAAAGACAGCATGATTTGAGACAAACACCTTTTGCTCTAAAGCATTATTGAGCTGACATCCAATCATTTCCTTAGGATAACCTATAAACAGACATTTATCATATCTTACTTCAAGCTTGCCTGATTGAATCTGCTTCACATAAGCAGGACAACCACAAACTTTCATATAAGAAAGATAGGGCCTTTTGTTAGTCCATATCTCATATGGAGTAACTTCAACTGCCTTTGAAGGGACTCTGTTTATCACATAAATAGTAGTCTAGAGTGCACAATCCCAAAAGGATTTCAGTAGATCTGCTAAGCCCATCATTGACCTTACCATGTCTAACAAGGTTCGGTTTCTCCTTTCAGCCACACCATTATGTTGTGATGTGTAAGGTAGAGTCCACTGGGATATTATCCCATTATCTTTGAGATAAGATAGAAATTTCTCGTTTAAGTATTCACCACCTTGATATGATCCAAGTGTCTTAATACTTCTATTGAGTTGTTTATCTACTTCATGTCTAAACTGTTTGAATATTTCAAATGCTTCAGACTTGTATCTCAATAGATACACATACCCATATCATGAATAATCATCACTGAAAGTAATGAAGTGCACAAAACCACCTCTGGTATAAATGGACATTAGACCACATACATCAGAATGTATTAGGTTTAATAACTCATTCATTCATTCACCCTTTCCTTTAAAAGGTAATTTCGTCATCTTACCTAACAAGCAGGATTCACATGTGTCAAATGATTCATAATCAAATGACCTTAAGCTACCATTCTTATGTAGCTTAATCATGCATTTCTCACTTATGTGGCCAAGTCGACAATGCCATAAGTAAGATGATTTTAGGTTATCTCATTTTTGTCTTTTATTCCCATTAATATTTAAAATTGGATTGGACATAGCTAAAATGTAAATTCCATTGCATAATGTAGCAGTACCATACAACATTTCATTCAACTTAATTGAACAACCATTGCTTGAAAAATTTAAATGAAATCCCGCTTTATTAAGACATGAAACAGATACAATGTTTTTAGTCACAACGGGTATATAATAGCAATTTTCCAAAATTAAGTCTAGCCCACTAGGAAGATACAAAACATATGTTCCTATAGCTAATGAAGTAACTTTTGCTCCATTTCCTACACGTAGGTCCATCTCTCCCTTCTTGAGCGATTTACTATCCCTCTGCATATCAACACATATGTGTGAGCCACATCCAGTATCTAATACCCAAATGTTTTGATCAGAAATAGTATTAACCTTAATGACAAATATCTTACCTGAAGCAGATGGTGGGGCATCTAATGCATTCTTCTGCTTCAGTGACTCTAGAAAAACTTTGCAGTTCCTCTTCCAATGTCCTCCTTGTTGCAATGGAAGCGTATCCCCTTCGATGCTGTCTCATTTGCCTTCTTCTTGGATACACCTCCCACTGGCCTTTTGGACTTCTTCTTCTTCTTTTGGTTCTTCTTTCGAGAACCAGAAGCAGAGTCCACTAGCATCACAACCTAACTATGTTTCTTAATAGTCTGCTCAGTTGTTTTGAGCAGATTAATCAGCTCAGGTATCGTTGTGGATATTTGGTTCATCTAATAGTTAAGCACAAACTGTGAATAATTATCTATCAAACTAGTCAGAATCAAGTTTATACTTAATTCTTAATGCATAATGAAGCCCAAACTGCCTAACCTCTTAATGTATCCATTCATCTTCAGCACATACTGCACTAGAGATGATCCCTTAGCCATCTAAGAATGGGAAAGCAACCTCGAGGTCTCAAACCTTTCAGACCGAGCTTGCTCATCAAATAGTTCCCTCAGATGGTAGAAAATGGTATGAACATCCATAGCCTTATGTTGCTTTTGCAGTTTTGGTGATATAGAAACCAATATTATATAGCTAGCCAGCTCACTATCATCTAGTAGCTTCTTATATCTGATCTTCATCAGAAGCATCGGCAGGAGGGGGATCGGGAAGTGATTCATTTAGGACATATCCTATTTTTTTAAATTTGAGAATAATTCTCAAATTTTGTAGCCAATCTAAGAAGTTTGGTCTAATGAGTTTGTTGGAATCTATTAGGGAGCGTAAGTTCACACTAGAAGACATCATGGATGAGAGAAAATGTTAGAATGTACACTTAATGCATATGTATAAGGATTTTAATAACATGCATCATAGTTCCCACTATTTTGATTCAACTCTATAGCCCTCACTACGAATTCAAGAAAACTTATAGTTTTCTAAATAGGTCGATATCCGATATCACCAGGAATGATCTTGGGTTTGCCCAACAAGCCACCTTAACTCAATCAGTAGGTATCATTAATGCAACATTTATATTTCACAGCCCCATTCAACTTTCACACACTAACCACATGAAGCATATACCAATTTGAAGGAATCGCTCATACAATTTATGCCAACAATACATTGAAACCACAAGAGCGAACCTTCCAAGCCAACATCACAACTTTAGGAGAATGCATTAATCATAAATAACTATTCAACACATATGCACTTACTCTTAGATACATTTATTTAAACTTTTTTTTCTTTTTTTCTTTTTGGCTAATTTTATTTTCTTTTCTTTTATTGTGGTTTTCTCTTTCCTTTCTTTCTTTTCCTTTCTTTTCTATTTTTAACATTAAAAGAAACTACATTAACATGGAAATTTCAATTATAAATCATCCTGACATCATAACAAACCCACACATATGGACACCCCCACACTAAGAATTTTATACATCCACAAACTCAGGAATCACAAATGCTCCACTAGCTTATGGCTTGGGTATGACATTTGGGTAAGTATAAAGAATGTAATGTGGTTAGTACACAAAGAAAAAGTATAAAACGCAAAAGGGTTTATCAAAAAGGAAAATCATATAATGCGTAGGCTATTTGGCTAATATAGTTCAGAAAACCAAAGAATGCGTAATGATATCCTTGTTAATGTATGTGATAAAAATGTGGTCTCGAATAGAAATTCAAGGAAAAATTAGGATGTACTTGTCATAAAGGTCACATATTATCAAAAGACAATGAGACTGATATGAATGTGTTAGTAAAATGAGGCTCAAAATCTCACAGACTTTTTCTACCACTTGTCACTATTCTTCTAAAGATAATGCACATCAACCAATCACAAGATCAAAAGTGCATGATAAAGTTGCTATGAAATTCTATAGTCAATCGATTCTTTACTCGTGATTAAATAATCCTAGAAGTAATAGAAAATGAGAAAATGTTTCTTTGCTTGTTTCATTCTTTCTCTCATTTTGATTGAAAACTTAAAGCAAGCAAAATAAACCAACAATGAACACATGTATATATAAAAAGAAATGCAAAAATGTAAAGAAAAGAAATTTATTTCCCTTAGGTTGCCTCCTAAGAAGTGCCTTAGTTTAGGTCCTTTGGCTCGACTCCATATTTTCCTCACATGACAAAATTGTGATCTTCTAATATTATAGTTAGTGCCACTTCTATGCAAGGTTGTTTGGATAGGGCCTTAGTTGATCATCATCCCTATTCAGCATCTTCCCTATCCTCAAATTATTAATCTCGGTTAAGTTCATACACTCTGAAAATATTTTAAACGTCTCTTTGCATTTTTCTTCTTAATTTAATTCTTCTAACCTGCTAGGTAATAGTAAATAGTCAGTCTCAATAATAATTATGAACTCAGGTTTTACCTCCGAGCTAAAAGATGTATCTTTTTCTACTTCCAGCTCCTCCTTTGCTTCTTCAACACAAGCAATTCGTTAAAGATTAACCTCAAAATTCTTAAGTTCCTCACCACTTTGTAAAGTTTCTGTGCTAATATCCATCGGGTACTCCTCAGGTTGATATGGTTGTGTCTCTTTACTTTGTGATGCTAGGCAGTTGATAGCTTCCATCAATTGATCCGCCTGACTTGTTAAGTCCTAGATTCTAAAACTTGTTTCCTACTAGAATTACAAAGTGTTAGCAACATACACATTAACTAATTCTTCCAAAGATGTACCTAAGTCTTGATAGGAAGCTTTTTGTGTGTATGAAAATTATTGTGCTTCTTGCAAACTATCATGGAAGTAATTCGACTGATTGTCCTATCTATAATAAAAGTTAGGTTGATCAATCCAAACAATGTTATAGAAGTGAGAATATGAATTAGATAAAAAATTACTTACATCCATATCAAAAAACTTTTTATCACAACACGAAACAAAGAAAAGAAAAGATCACAAAATAACTTAAAAGAAATCAATTACAAACAAATATATGTAAGACACTAATTAAAATCAAAAACAAGAAATAAGCACTGCACTCCCTAGTAATAGCAACAAAGTTGAAATACGCATTGTAACGATAGTTAAAATAAAATAACTAGACTACTACTGTAGCAGTGGTGAGTCTAGGTCGATCCCATATGGAGTGTTTGAATAGCTTATGAAATGGAATTAATTGATGTTTAGGTAAAGGGGGTTTGGATTTCATATGAAAATAAAATAAAATAAACCCAGTGAAAGAAAATTAAAGAAATATATGCGATAAATGATAAAATTGGGGAATTCGGCAGGGATCCAATTCTTTGGTTCAATCTCAGCCTACGCCTTAATTAAGCATAATTACGAAGCACTTATTAATTAACCCTAGCTATCGGGAAACATAGAATAAGCTTTCTAGGTTTGTTCGGGCAACCGTCTTACGAACCAGAAAAATAGACCAATCTAACTAATAATCACACAAGCTCAAATTATTTAACCTATGTTGTGTTATCTCTAATGATTCGAAACCATTAGTCACTAAACATGAATTAGGAATACAACGATTACGTATTGCATTCTATTCTAACAATGAGTTTTCATGAAAAACGATTCAATAAAGCATTAAAATCATCATCATTCAAATACCTAATCAATCCACACAAGATAATATAATCAATTTCTAATGAGAGAAAGAATCAACAAAATAATAAAAATACACTTATCTCGAGTATTCGACATCGATGTCACCTCTAAACCAGTTTTGGGACGTTTAGCCTTCCATGGGTCTCCCAAGAAAAAGCTTCAGCCGCCACAAAAATACCCTAGCTGAAGACCCCTAGTAGCCCTTCTTCACTATGCAAGCTCTCTTCTTTATTGTTCACCGATTTGACAAATAAACATTTGGACCATCATCACTATTCACTCTTTCTTTCTTCTCTGCCATCTCTCTTCTATTTTCTCCCTCACTATGCTTGATGTGACGCATTAACTTCAAATGGACCACGCTACTATTCATCTCACTTTTCTCAAAGACCTCTATTGTAAACATCTACTGCTGCGTTTAAGCAAAACGCTCCCTACGTTTGTGTGAAAAGTCGACGTTGTCTACGTAAAATGCAGACATGGTCTAATTTTTTCACTCAAATGTTGGACGTCTTGTCATTTTGGTCTTTCTTAGCTTCCCATTTATGCTGTCGTTTTACTTGACTAATTGTCCATCTGCTGCATTATCGTTTTGTCCTTCAACTCCCAGCTGCTACATGCATTTTCCTCTCTTGTTATTTCTTCATTTTTCCATCAAGCACTTTTAATTCTTCTTATTTGTATTTTCATTTTTCTCTTCTTGTCTTTTAATTTTGTTCTTCTTGCTCTATGAAGACAAGAAAAAATTAATCTTGGAAAAACAACCTAAATGTAATGCTTTTGACTCACTTTAATTTCTTTGAATCCAAATTGTACTTAAAATGATATATAAATTAAAGAGAGTATCTTAAGCATTTTTGTAACATTACTCGCTAAGTGTAAATCATTAAATTTATCAATGATTAAACACATATCAGTTGATTTCAAATCAAAAGGAGAGGCTGGTTTGAATGTTTAAAAAGCATAAGAAGGCCATTGGTGGACTATTGCAGATATTCAAGGGATAAGTCCTTCCATATGCATGCACTGCATTTTGTTATAGGATGATGCAAAATCCACAAGGCAAGCTTAGCGTAGGCTAAACCCTTCATTGATGGAAGTAGTGAAGAAAGAGGTGATGAAGCTTCTCGATGTTGGGGTTATTTACCTAATTTTTGACAGTAAGTGGGTAATTCCTAACCAAGTAGTTCCAAAGAAGTCTAGAATTACCATTGTGATAATCCAAAAAGGTTAGTTGGTTCCTACCCGAGTGCAAACCGGGTGGCGAGCATGTATTGATTATAGAAAGTTAAACCACTTTCTCCTTCCTTTTATCGATTAGATGCTTGAGAGATTGGCTTATTATAACTCTTATTACTTTTTAGATGGCTTTTCAGGCTATCTTCATATCCTGATCATACTAGAAGATCAGGAGAAGACTATATTTGTACACCCATTCGATATGTTTGCCTACTGAAGTATGCCATTCGGATTATGTAACACACCTACCACATTCAAAAGGTGTATGGTAAGCATTTATTTCGAATATGTTGAGAAGATTATTGAGGTGTTGATGGATGATTTTAGTGTGTATGGATCTTATTTTGATGAATGTCTTGAGAATCATTCCATTATCTTGGAACGATGTATAGAAACTAACCTTGTGTTGAATTGGGAAAAATGTCATTTTATGGTGGATCAAGGTATAGTTTTAAGCCATATGATATTTTCTAAGGGTATTGAAGTAGATAATTCCAAAGTTAACCTTAGTTCTTCTTTACCTTACCCCTCTGTTGTGAGGGAAGTGCGTTCTTTTCTTGGGCATATAGGTTTTCATCAAAGGTTCATTAAGGACTTTTCTAAGATAGCCGCACCACTATGCAAGCTACTTCAACAAGATATATATTTTGAGTTTGACTAAAAGTGCAAGGATGCATTCAACAAACTTAAGGAGCTTCTGATGTCCCAACTAGTGATTCAACTACCAGATTAGAACCTCCCTTTTAAGATCATCTCTTATGCAAGTGATTATGCAATGAGGGCAGTTTTAGACAAAGAGTGGGAAAAGCTTTTCATGCCATCTACTATGCTTCAAAGACTCTAAACCTAGCTCAATTGAATTATTTCACTGTTGGAAAAGGGCTATTATCTGTGGTTTTTTCTTTGTAAAAATTTCGATCGTATTTGCTTAATACTAAAGTGATTGTTTATTCTGACCATGCAACTTTACAATACTTACTCTCAAAGAAAGAAGCAAAATTGAGGCTAATCAGAAAGGGACAGAAAATGTGGTGGCGGAGCATTTCAGCAGTTTAATAAAGGAAGAAGATGATATCCCTCTACATGAAACCTTTCTAAATGAACAATTATTTTTTGTCGATGCAACACTACCATGGTAGACAAACATTGTCAATTTTTTAGTTACTAACAAATTGCCTGTTGGTTTGTCAAAAGCCCAGAGGAATAAACTATAAAGTGAAACGAAGTATTACGTATAAGATAACCTGTATCTTCACAGGCATAGTACAAATCAAGTTATTTGGAGGTGTGTATCGAAAAATCAATCATCATCAATTTTAGCCTTTTGTCATTCATACGCTTGCAGAGGACATTTTGGAGTGATGAGGATAGAACATAAAGTTCTAAAAAGCAGCTTCTACAAATCCTGTAATAGATGCTAACAGTCAGGAAACTTGTCCTATAAGGTTCAATTGCCACAAACTCCTTTGCTTTTCTATGAAATTTTTGACATTTAGGGTATTGATTTTGTAAGATCTTTCCCTCCGTCTTTTGGTTTTACTTATATATTGCTTACGGTTGATTATGTTTCTAAACAGATGGAAGCTAAAGCCACTAAGCCTAACGATGCAAAGGTTGTTGTAGATTTTGTAAAGGCTAACATTCTTTATAGGTTTGGGATATCGAAATCCATCGTTAGCAACAAAGGAACCACTTCTACAATAGGGTGAAGGAAGCAATGTTCAGAAAATATCACATCATGCATAAAGTTTCTACGGCTTACCATCCCCAAACCAACGGGTAAGCTGAAGTCTCAAATCAAGAAATCAAGTTAATCCTGGAGAAAACCGTGCAATCCAATAAGAAGGATTGGAATGTAAGACTGGAAGACACACTATGGGCCTACAGGATAGATTACAAAACACCAATTGGGATGTCATCGTATAGGCTAGTGTTTGAGAAGCGATGTCATCTTCTGGTGGAATTACAATATAAGGCATATTGGGCTATCAAATGATGCAACAAAATTTGGATGATGCGAGAGTATATAGGAAGTTACAGCTTCAATATTTGAAAGAGATGAGCATTGAGTCATATCAAATTGTAGTGATATATAAAGAGAGGACGAAAGCTTTTAATGATAAGATGATTTTGAGGAAAAGCTTCTTAATGGGCCAGAAAGAGTTACTATATCATTTCAAACTCAAACTCTTTCCAGGTAAGTTACGTTGCCGTTGGGTTAGTCTGTTTGTTATCAATCATGTCTTTCCTTTTGGTGCAATAGAGATACAGAGCCTCAAAACTAACAAAACATTCAGAGTGAATGGTCTTCGCTTAAAGTCGTATTATGAGGGCATCCAAATGGAGGATTTGGAGGTGTTGATGCTGGAGGATGTGATTAGTGTCACTTGATGCATGCAACTGGAGGTAAAAGCTAACGATGTTAAACAAAGGTGCTGCTTGGGAGGCAACCCATGGTGAGCTAATTTCTATCTTTTACATTTTCACATTTCCTATTTTTGTTAACTACTTTGTTTCTTACATTTGATTTTATATTGAGCATAATGTAAGTTTTAAGTGTCGGGGTGGGATATATTAGTTTTTAAGCATATTTTTAAGCTTAATTGTAGCTTATGTGACTTCTTAGGCAATTTTCAAAATCAAACGAACAAAACCAAAATTTTCTTGCTTTTAAGATTATTTTGTCATAATTAGAATGTGAATTGATTAGTAAAATACATAGCAAAATTTAGCAAGTACTTTTTCTTTTATGATTTGTTAATAGGCATTATTCTTATAAGAGCAGTGACTAGTGGTAGAAAAAACTAGTCAAGTTTTGAGGCGTATTAAACTGACACATTTATATCAATCTCACTATTTTTTTCGTTATGTGTGACCTTCATTACATTTACATCCTTACCTTGTGTTGATTTTCTATTTGAGACCATATTTTTATCATATGAATTTTTATGAAAATGATTAGGCAATCTTTGTTGATTACGAGCTACATTTACCAAATAGCCTACCCAACTATGTGAATTTTCCTTTACTAACTCCCTTTAAGCTTTATTATCCTTTTCTTTTGTATAAACCACATTACATGCACCTAACCAAATTCCCTACCCAAGTCTTAAAGCTAGTGGAGCATTTGTTAATTCTTGATGAATGTGATTGTATAAAAGCCTAAATGTGGGGGTATGCATACATATGGATTGGTTATATTTGTTAAAATTCCATGTTATGAATCCTATGTTGTGTTGGATCGAAAAATAAAACATGCAGATTTAGCTAAAACGATAAATTTCAAAACATTTTTTAGAAATCAAAACACAGAGGAAGCAAGATAACCAAATTAACATGCCAAGCTATACATGATACAGTATATGGAAAATAATTATCATAAGAACAAGATGGAGATTATATTACTGACT